>JAJIBD010010320.1:0-60255 GCA_021461705.1 Cryptotis parvus | reverse complement strand
GAAAGAAAGAAAGAAAGAAAGAAAGAAAGAAAGAAAGAAAGAAAGAAAGAAAGAAAGAAAGAAAGAAAGAAAGAAAGAAAGAAAGAAAGAAAGAAAGAAGGAAGGAAGGAAGGAAGAGAAAGAGAGAAATAATAAAGAAAGAAAGACAGAAAGAAAGAAAGTGAGAAATGAGAAAGAGAAAGAAGGAAGAAGAAAGACAGACAGACAAACAAAGAAAGAAAGAAAGAAAAGAAAGAAAGAAAGAAAGAAAGAAAGAAAAAAAGAAAGAAAGAAAGAAAGAAAAAGAAAGAAAGAAAGAAAAAAAAGAAGGAAGAAAGGAAGGAAGGAAGAAAGAAAGAAAGAAAGAAAGAAAGAAAGAAAAGAAGAAAGAAAGAAGGAAGGAAGAAAGAAAGAGAGAGAGAAAGAGAGAGAAAGTGAGAAATGAGAAAGAGAGAAAGAAGGGAAGAAGGAAGAAGAAAGAAAAGACAGACAGACAGACAGACAGAAAGAAAGAAAGAGAGAGAGGAAGCAAGAAAGAAAGAAAAGAAAGGAAGAAAGAGAGAGAGAAAGAGAAAGGAAGCAAGAAAGAGAGAAAGAGAGAAAGGAAGCAAGAAAGAAAATAAAGAGAGAAAGGAAGCAAGAAAGAAAGGGAAGAAAGCAAGAAAGCAAGAAAGAAAGAAAGAAAAAATAAAGAAAGAAATAAAGAAAGAGAGAGAAAGGAAGCAAGCAAGGAAGAGAAAAAGAAAGAAAAGAAAGAAAGAAAGAAAGAAAGAAAGAGAAAGAAAGAAAGAAGAAAGAAAGAAAGAAAGAAAAAAGAAAGAAAGAAAGAAAGAAAGAAAGAAAGAAAGAAGGAAACAAAGAAACAAAGAAACAAAGAAAGAGATAGAAAGAAAAAGAAGTCCCCTTGGAACCAAGCTCAAAGTCAGACATAAAGATGAAAACCCAGCACTTCAGGGTGGAAATGACAGGAAGCTGTCTCTATCATCAGTTAGGCTATTCTGTTAAGGTTCATTGTGCTTATGACAGATGGATAAATAGATAAATAAACAACTTTTTGATTATCTGCTGCATTTCTATGTTACTCTATGCATTTTTTAATTTATCTTAATGAACCCATCTGAAAAATTAACTGTAAATTGTCAGGGAATCACTGGGTCCCCAACAGTATCAGGACAGAATTTTTCTTCGATCTCTGAGGCCACCGGGAATGGATGAAAACTCATGAGTCCAGGGCAGTTACAAAAGGCTTTTAATAGCACAACAAGCTCTACTACTGCAATTCAATATAATGGAAGACCTCTAGCTCTGGTCAGAACTTAGATCATACACTGAGCCCAAGTCTCCTACCAAAGTCTCTACATACTTAGAGCCCAAGTCTCCTACCAAAGAAGATCCCACCAGATAGAGACCCCCCAAAGTGGATCTTTGCCCCAGAGAAAGGGGCAGTACCTCAAGTCAGTCCTCTTATATACACAAAAGTAATCCTAACTGTTGACAGGGAAGGTACTGTCATCAAAGATCAACTAAACATCTACTAGATAGTAGAAGAGTGTAGAAAGGTGGTGCCACACCCTATTACAGCTCTAAACAAATGATTATGCCAAGGACTAATCCTCTTTTTCTGAAATGATCTCTTATGTAAAACACTGGAAAGAGAGAGGGGCTGGTATAAAGTAATACATCTTAATTTCATGGGCTTCATGTAATCTAGCTGGTACCTACCAGGTCCTTCTTAATTATTATCTGCACCAGAGTGATTCTGAGTATCTTGCTCTCTGTATACTGAAAGGGTCACACTTGCCTACTTGAGGGTAATCTAGTATGATCCTTCCTATAATCTTAAACGATAGTATTAATGTAGCCAAGGTGGTAGTCTCCTGGTAAATTCTAATGTCCCACGCTGGGTCCAGTGGGTATAAAGAGGAGCTGTGCCCAATCTAGATAACGTAGAAGTCTTAGCAGATAATAAGTAATAATAAGTCAGAAATTACTCACTCAGAGTTAAGGTGACTTCTGTAATTCCTATATCCTCTACCAGTGTTTACACAGAAGAGAGTTCTCATTAGTATGAACATATAAATAGACTAAGAACATAAAAATAGGCTTAAGAACATATAAATAGACTAAGCTGTGAGTGGATAAAAGCAACTCCCAAGCTAGCTATGCCTGTCATCTAACAGTAAATGACTAATAATTTTATCAATAAATGCATAAAAACTTTAAAAAAGTTTATTTACTATCCTACAGATGTTTAATTATGCTTTCATATACATTCTAAAATACAAACTCTATTATCAGCTCAACCTGCTCTTGCCTAGTGTTGAGCTCCTGCCTGCCTTGATCTGGAGCTACAGGCAAGTTTGGCGCACCACATTTAGATTTCAACCTACATTCTGCTTAAATCCTCAGGGATCAATTTTCCTTTTGTTTTGACCCTTAGTAAATCAATTGCCCTCACTGAAGCAGGAAAATGTATAGGTGAAAACCTTAGTATTTAGGCTCCTAGTCACTTCATCTCTATTTCTGTGCCTTATGCTCTGCTAAATTGCATAAGACACCCAAAATGACATGTTCTAGCCAATATCAATAATTTTAAGGATTAAACCACTTTTTACTGAAGTAGAAAATGAAGGAGAATCTAAGAAAGTTAAAAGCTCAAGAAAACCCTAAGAATGACATTAATGTCAAAGTCCTCCATTACCGAGGAAAGGGAGATTTTTCTGAGTCCATCACTGGCTGGATCACAGAATTACAGCATCAACATCATTCACCAGCCAAGAGTGTGTACTGCCAATCAGGCTTAGTATACAGACTGCTTCTTGGGAAGAGAAAGTGGATTTTTTTCAGTTCTACCGCATATCTTCTGGATGATCCTGAACCTCAGTGTTCTTAACCATAAAATAAAGCTCATGGTCCTTGAAAAATCTATATTTTCCTAGAGCTTCTAATCCTCAGAACTTTGTTATGACCCACTTGGCTCCAATAATGAGCATTTATTATGGCACACTTCTGTTGCTAGCAAACAGTGCTTCCAGGTCTCCAAGAAGTTATCAGTGTTGTTTTTGAGAGTTCAATCCCCAGTAGAGGTGTCAAGAAGAAAGGAAAATGTTATCAATAAATAAGTCAGCCTGCAGGGTTCAAACACATCATAAACTATGAGTGGTTTTATAGACTAGGGCTGATGGAATCTGCCTTACACAGAAAAGTTCAAGCACATCATAAAAATATAAAAACATCTCCAAGTTCTGATACATGGTACATTCTTGAATTTTTGTGTAGCACATTGGTGCTAAATAAAGATTTCTCAGCAACATCAAGAAGACATACATCCATATGTATATGTGTGTGTATTTGGGGGGATCTTCTCATTCATGTTCAGGGTACACAGGAATGATTCCCAACAACACTCAACCTTCTTGGATACTGTCATCCAAACCCAATGATTCAATGTTTGAACACGATGGGTCCAGAGGTCCAGAGGTGCTGGATCTGTCAGGGCCACTCCAGCAGTGCTTGGGTGCTAACAAGGCTATAGCAGGTGGTTTGTGGGGCAGGGCAGGGTGGTGGAAGAACACGCAGTGCCAGGCATCTTGGAACCTTACTCATGCCAGGCATATGCTCCAGCCTTTGTACTGGCTCTATGGGATGCAGTCAGCTTTCTAAATGAAAACTCAACCATGCAGTGGTGCATGTAGAGTAGCAACCTGCTCAGTTATAGGCGTCCCCTCAAGATTGATATCTCAGCTATTCCTGACTCTACTGCTACAGCCCCAAAGCCACCAAAATATCAATGAGACTGGGCAGAGGTTGCTTATCAGAAAACATAAAATTTCATTGCAGTGGGTGCTATTGGTTCCCAGCACTCACCTTCCCATCACCTTTTATTCCTCCTTTGGTTTTTGAGTCATACCAGTAGTGTTCAAGGTGCTACTTGTGCTCAAGATCTTAGGAGTTGCTCTGCTGGTACTTGGGTACCATGTAACACCAGGAATCAAACCGAGGCCTATTGCAAGTAAAGCATCCATTTCAGTACTTTAGGCTTTCCTCAGCCCCGACATATATTCTTTTGTGTCTTATGTCTATGTCTTTCATGTACATAAGGATTCTTGACAATATTAGGGAGTACTTTCATTTTCTGAAGCCTGCTCTGCCTAGGGCACATGGAGTCTGGACAGACCAGGACACCGACAACAACAGGGAGCAGCCCAATGCCCACAACAGTTAGGATCGTAGGATATATGCCCTCTCTCTTTTGTTCCTCTGAAAAAATAACTCTAAAAAATGTTTTTCACCCCTTCATTGTCCTCAGTGAGATTGAATCCCAGAATCCCAATAATACAAACACAATCGGCTTTCTTTCACTGTCTATCAGTGCTTCTTAGATTCACTTCTCAAGTAACTGTTTCCTAGGAGGCTCAATTAAAGAAAGACACTTAATATGATTCAACAAGTAATCACATTTTCGCATCACATTCAGATATAAATGTGTATGTATTTATATACAACCTTTCTACATGGGATTTAAGAGAGCCCAAAATTATTTATAGCAGTGGGGTCTAAAAAAGTAGTGTGTTCTTAAGGAAATTACAGCCTTCCATTACATTCTAGCTCATGTTTTTCTTTTCATTTTTAAAAATGTTTCATATAATTAAAAACTGTGATTTACAAAGTTACTAATAGTTGAGGTTTAGACATAATATTCTAACAATTTTAGCTTATTTTATGTAACTCTGTTTCTTTTTCTTGAGTGATAGATGCTTATTGAAGAAAATTTAGATATGCAGCTAGAAAATAGGATAAAATTTACATCATCAATAATCTTAGCATTCAGGGTATTGCTATGATTGGGCTAGTTGCTACTCTACATAAACCACTACATGCTGAAATATCAACATTAAGTTTTGATACTTTTATAAGCATCTTTCAGGATATGAAGATAAATATGCATATATATTCAGAAATATAATCATGATATAAATATTATTTGGAACTCATGGATTTTATTTAAGTGTCTTAAACACCTTGCCACATAAAAAATTATGTCATATAAAAGCTCATGTGTTTTTTCATATGTTTTTTGGCCATTCGAATTTCTTCCTTGCTGAAGTTTCTGTTCATTTCTTCTCCCCATTTTTTGATGGGGTTGTTTGTTTTCTTCTTGTAAAGTTCTACCAGTGCCTGATATATCCTGGATATTAACCCCTTATCAGATGGGTATTGGGTGAATATTCTTTCCCATTCTGCGGACTGCTTTTGTATCTTAGTCACTGTTTCTTTTGAGGTGCAGAAGCTTTTAGTTTCATGTAGTCCCATATGTTTATCTTTTCTTCTAGTTGCTTTGTTAGTGATGTTTCATCTTTGAAGATGCCTTTAGCTTCAATGTCATGGAGGGTTTTTCCTATATTTTCTTCAATGTACTTTATGGATTCAAGTCTGATATTGAGATCTTTAATCCATTTTGATCTGATTTTTGTGCATGGTGTTAGACACAGGTCCAAATTCATTCTTTTACATGTCACTGCCCAGTTTTCCCAACACCACTTATTGAAGAGGCTTTCCTTACTCTATTTTAGACTCGTTGCACCTTTATCAAAGATTAAATGATCATGTGTTTGAGGTTGGGTGTCAGGATACTCAATTCTATTCCATAGGTCCACGGGTCTGTTTTTATTCCAATACCATGTTGTTTTAATTACTACTGCCTTGTAGTACAGTTTGAAGTTGGGTAAGGTGATGCCTCCCATCTTCTTTTTCCCGAGGATTGCTTTAGCTATCCTTGGGGATTATCGCTCCATACAAATTTCAGGATTGTTTGGTCAATTTCTTTGAAGAATGTCATGGGTATCCTTATAGGGACTGCATTGAATCTGTAAAGAGCTCTAGGGAGTATTACCATTTTGACAATGTTGATTCTCCCCATCCATAAGCAGGGAATATGTTTCCATTTCCTTGTGTCCTCTTTTATCTCTTGGAGCAGTGTCTTGTAGTTTTCTTTGTACAGGTCCTTTACACACTTTGGGTAAGTTGATTCCTAGGTATTTGATTTTCTGTGGCACAATTGTGAATGGAATTGTTTCCTTAATATCCCTTTCTTCTCTTTCGTTATTTGTATATAGGAAAGCCACCGACTTTTGCGTGTTGATTTTGTATCCTGCCACTCTACTATATGCGCTATTGTTTCTAGGAGTTTTTTGGTAGAGAGTTTAGGGTTCTCTAGGTATAATATCATGTCATCTGCAAATAATGATAGCTTGACTTCTTCCTTGCCTATCTGGATGCCCTTGATGTCCTTTTCTTCTCTGATTGCTATGGCAAGTACTTCCAGTACTATATTGAATAAATGCTCATCATCACTAATCATCAGAGAGATGCAAATCAAAACAACAATGAGATACCACTTTACACCACAGAGACTGGCACATATTCAAAAGATCAAGAACAACAAGTGCTGGCGTGGGTGTGGGGAAAAGGGGACACTCATCCATTGTTGGTGGGAATGCCGGCTGGTACAGCCTTTCTGGAAAACAATATGGACTTTCCTCCAAAGACTAGAAATTGAACTCCCGTTTGACCCAGCCATACCACTCCTGGGAATCTACTCTGGGAAGCCAAAAATACGCATGCGGAAACACCATCCCTACTTTTATGTTCATAGCAGCATTATTCACAATAGCCAGAATCTGGAAGCAACCAGAGTGCCCGAAAATCGATGACTGGATAAAAAAGCTTTGGTACATCTACACAATGGAATACTATGCAGCTGTTAGGAAAAAATGAAGTTATAAAATTTGCCTATAAATGGATGGACATGGAGAAGATTATGTTGAGCGAAATTAGCCAGAAGGAGAGAGACAGATACAGAATGACTGCATTTATTTGCATGGCATAAATATATATGTACATATAATGATACCAATAACCAAGGTCAAGTGAAACATATATCAGGAGGTCTTGTCAAAGGTGGAAATTATCACAAACGTGTGGGAGTCAGGAGTTTAGGTAAGACAGAAAATGGAACAGGGTGCTAATAATAGTCGAGGGTACTAATGCCAACCTAGAACTGAGCATTAAATAGAGGCAAAAGGATACACATGACAACCTTTTAATGTATGTTCTGTAATCCATATTCTGGAAGGGAAGGAAAAGAGAAAGAGAGAGAAAAGGGAAAGAAATAAAGAACCTGCCATGGAGCAGGGCTGGGGAAGGGGGAGGGAACCGGGGATGTTGTTGGTGGGAGATGGGCACTGGTGGAGGGACGGGTGCTGAAACACTGTATGACCAAAACCCAAACATGAACTTTTTTAATTGTATATCTTTTTATTTGTATATCTCACGGTGGTATAATAAAATACTTAAAAAAAAAAGCTCATGTGTTTAACGGTGCACTAGTCTTTTATTGTATATTCTGTGTTTATTTAGTCCTTTGCCCTTAGGACACTTAAAAGGAGACATCAGAGTTGAAGATATGTATTGGAGCTAAGACATTTTCTTTGCATGCAGCCAATCCTTCCCTGATCTCTTTCACTGAATATGGCCCTCCCAGACAGATGAAGATCCCTGAGAACAGAACCAGAAATAAGACCTGAGTATAGTCAGATGTACCGACCCCAACCCCATATACATACAAAATTTTACAAGAAACATTGAGTATTAAAGTCTCTAGAATGAAACATGTTATATTAAATATGCTGGTTAAACTCCACCTGCTCATACCCAGTTAATGGAAGCCCCACTGATCTGAGGTGTGCAAATATTCACATAGCTCATCAATGAATATTTCACTGTGCCATCCTAATTTGGGTTTGATTGATCAAGATAGTATGGGCACCTCACTCAATGGGAATAATGCATTGGTTTTATCAGACTTATGATTCAAGTTTTGACTCAATTGTATCATTATGTGAACAAATGTCTTTTTGTCCCAAGATTTAGATCAAAGGAATCTAAAATAAGGTCTTTGTCAATCTGTATGCCAGTAAGCACAGAGAATTGAAGACAACAGAGCAATCTGAGGTCCTTTCTCACTAAGAAAACAGTACTATTTAGAGGAGATGGTTAGGAAGGAAAGACTGGATTTAAAAAAAAAATAGGCAAGCAAGGAGTTGAGGGATCTTGCAGGTGAATGCAGAAGCAAGTCCCAGTCTTCAAACTGACCAGTTTACATCCATCTTGAGGTCTAGTTATCAATCATTTCTGGACTTTTTATTAGAATGAAAATTTGTGAACATTTTTGTATCTCCCCACGAGGACATTAAGTCATGGTCTCGGGGTTTACTAAACTGTCGCTGCTCATTAAGCCTTCTCTGTTAATGTTTTTGTTTGTCGAGTTTAATTGGCCTCTACCTTACATTCCCATTCAATATAGTATATTCCTATTGGATTGATAGAATTGTAGAGTTTGGAGATTTTTCTCCAAAGTCCAGAGTATTTAAGTAGGCAGTGAGCTTACATTGAGGCAACAGTAACATAGGTGTGGCTATCAGGAGTTCTGAATGTATGGGGAGGTGGAAGAAGGTGCCCACCCCAACTCCAAGAAGACTTGGAGTCTTTTCAGTCAAAAACCTCTCAGTGTACCTGAAATTTTTGGCAAGTTAGCATCTCTGTAGAGCTCAGTCATAAGGCAGTGGCATGCAGCCAGAATCATGACAGCAACTTTTGGGGTGTAAGTGCAGTTTCTGGAGGTTTGGTAGGGTGGAAACTTGGCCTGTTCCACTTCCAAGATCAACCAAAGGTCTCAGCCAGGACTGATGTATCCAAGAAATTTTGGCAGCTAGTTGATCTCTTGATCACTTGAATCCCATTATTCATCGATTTGCTCGAGCGGGGGCCAGTAACATTTCCATTGGACCCTATCACTTGCCAGTGTAGCCCAATGGCATCTGGTTGATTGAGGAATATGAAGAGCCTCAAACCGTTCCTTCAGGGTCTTGACAAGGAAGTCTGACCGTCTTGTTTTTTGGGCTGCCACGTGATCTTTTGACATCCCGTGAGTCTCTGGAACAGAGACCATAGATAAAAGTGGGATATGACAGTCTAGACTTTTATGTTTTTTTTTGAATAAATTTTCCATATTCCACTTCTATTTTTTTCTTTAACTTGAACCTTTCTGAGTGTCAGTGTATTTAACGAGTACATTTTAAATTCTTTAAAAGTGAAATATTCCTAAACTCAACAAACAGAAACATTAACAGAGAAGGCTTAACGAGCAGCAAAAGTTTAGTAAACCCTGAGATAATGGCTTAATGTCCTCATGGTGAGGTACAAAAATAGTCACAAGAGATATTGTGACAATATATTCACAAGAGATTTTGTAACAATATCACAAAAATATTCATAAGAGATAGTGCAGAAAGTAAGATACTTTTTTTTGCATGTAGATGACAAGTAATTGATTCCAAAAATCAATCATATACGGTGGCTTGACCACCATCAGGGGCAATCTTAGAGTACAGAGTCAGGAGCATGCTCTGAACACAGTCAGATATAGCCCCAAACCTATATCTATATCTAAATATCTATCTTAGTGTTCTCACCATAAAATAGAATGACAGTTGTCACTGTCACTGTCACTGTCTTCCCGATCATCTTCGATTTGCTCAAGCGGGCCCCAGTAACATCTCCATGTGTCCAGTCTCATGCTATTAGAGCCCAAGGGCATCTGCTTGCTCCAGGAACATAAAGAGCCTCAATCCATTCCGGAATGAGATCTATAATTGTTACTGGTATTTGGCATATCAAATACAACACAGGTAGCTTGCCAGGCTCTGCCGTGTAGGTAGCATACTCTTGTGGTCATCTCTAAGTCCAGCATTTATTGATGAACTGCACGGGCCGCTTGCGGCCGTGCAGGCGAGGGCTGTGATAGGTTGGTCTGCTGGGTGTAGTTATGACGAAAGAGAAGTCCGGATGTGGAAAATGGAGGCCTTCATGGAGTGGGGGTTGTCTGGCTTGTTGCAGGGCTCTGCTGGGGTGGCGGGCCAGGGCTAGAACCCGCCATCCCTCCTGGGCACCTCGTGAGCAGCTGGGCACAGGGAGAGCCAGTAGCAGCTCTGCCCCATGTCTGTGAGTCAGGGCGGGACCCAATGACAGCTACTTCTCTTTAACCTTAACCATAATAGGTCAGCTAGAAGTTCACTAATCACAACTCTATTTAAGACTTATTCAGTTGCTAGGATAGATTTCTCAGATATTTTCTGAGGAGTGACTATCAAAGACCATCAGAATGAGTGCATCATATTTTCCTAGAGAATATTAGAAAGCTTAGGACCCAGAAATATCACAACAGCTCTGCCACTCCCATGTAAGTTCAATTATGTGCCTTGTACCAGAGATACAGAAATACATATTGAAATAGATCAACTATCTCAAAAGTTTCTCAAGCACGAGAGAGAGAGAATAAAAGTATCTGACAGGCTTTTGGGGCAGAGTGAGAGGGAATGGTGGCAGGAGGACAATGGGACATCGGTGGTGGGAAATGTTCGCTGGCAAAGGGAAGGGTGTTAGAACATTGTATGATTGAAACTCAATCGTGAGCAACTTAATTGTATATCTTATGGCAATTCAATTAAAACAATTTTTGGATACTCATTCAAGGTTGAGACCTCCAGAGTTATCTCAGGATGGGGAGGGGCCAGCTCCCGCCCTACCAAAACCTGGGCAGTTGCTCCCACAACCCAAAATCACCACTATGCCTCCATAAGACTACCCAATTAAATAATCTGAATTTTCTGGCTACATCTCCAAACTCATCCCTCAGAAATTTGAAGTGGATTCTGACCTGGTGCACATATTTCTCTGAAATCTCACAGACTCTCCAGCATGCTATCTTGTGTAGTCAGTTCTGCCCTAATCCCCACAACCATGTCTTTATGTTATCAAAATTACAGGATTTACCTGGGGCAATGAGACAAGGGACATCATTTGGAAATGCCAGTGACACTCCAATTACGATTAAAGCCTAATTTAAAAAATTATGATTGGATGATAACAAAGATGACAACATAGTTTTGTACGTGTAAATAGTTAAGAAATACATAAATTCATTTGTCACCTAATCTTAAGAAAGTTCTTAAGTTTGTTTATGGAAGTGGACTTTGGAAGAATTGCAACCTGGAAATTGTTTTAAAAAGAAATTGGTTATGAAAACGCAGAATTAGTATCACCAGATACAGGTGATGCAATGAGCTCAGGCAGGCATCTGACGCTGAGCACAGGCTTGTTTGTATACATATTACTGTGTGCCTCAGCTCAGCAGGACATATGCTCTGTATCTACATAATGTTTTCTGTAGATGAAATTGTGCTTCAGCAAATGTGAAACTTGGTTCCTAGCAGAGCAATCACATTGGGTCAAATTCACATTTTAGGACAGCACTGATGGTCATCCAGAGCTCACTTGGGCCTCTGTAGACAGGCATTTTCGTACAAAAGGGCCTCTCCTCTACACTGTGTCTTCACAGCCTGTGCTATTTAATTTGTCTCCTTAGGGTATCACTTACTAAGATTATGCTAAACATCTACTTGTCTGGATTTTCATCATCAACTTCTCCTCACTGGCCTCTAATATTCATGAGTGGAAGGGTATTGATTGTTACCCTTCTCACCATATCTAGGACTACTGTTTCCACTCCTCCAGTGCTCATGTCCAGAGCACTCCACCTTGCCTTGGTGAATATAATTACAGCGTTAAGTATAAATAACAGTCACTGTCACTGTCACTGTCTTCCCGATCATCATCGATTTGCTCGAGCGGGCACCAGTAACATCTCCATATGTCCTATCTCATGCTAGTAGAGCCCAAGGGCACCAGCTTGCTCCAGGAACATAAAGAGCCTCAAACCATTCCATCAGGTCATGGGAATTAGGTATATAATTGTTACTGGTATTTGGCATATCAAGAACAACACGGGTAGCTTGCCAGGCTCTGCCGTGCAGGTATTGAAATAACAGTATTGAAACTAAATTTAGCTCCTAGAATTTCCATATAAATTGTAGCTCCTGAGAAGCAGGCAAATCGCTAGTGGTGCTACTTTACCCCCCATACGAACCCTTCAAAAAATGCCAGCAAGAAAATTTGAATTTTTTAAGTTCTTATTTATCCCAGTAATTGTTGCTGCATAATTAATTACCATATCCCTCCCCATAAATTAGAGACTAAGACAACCATTTTATTAGGCTCTCAAGTTTAAGCCGTATCCAGTTGCTAGGAGAGACTTCTCAAAATTCAAGAATGTGATTATCACTGGGCAGGAATCACGGGAGTCAAATCAGAACGAATATATTGGGGCTTAAGCGAAAGTGTTAATATATTAAATCTTAACTGGGTGATAAATGTAGAATCATGCTCATTTATTATGCCCTTTACAAACTTATTTTGAGGGATAAGAAAAGAAGTACAAGGGTAAGGCTCATGCCTTGCATGAAGATGACCTAGACTTGATCCCTGGCATACATGGTCCCTTGAGCATCAAAAATATGCAACTCTGAAGCCCCCAAGCACCATCAGGACAGCATGAGTAATACCCAGAACCATGGATCAGAGTAATGCCACATCTTTGGGCCTTTGCATTGAATTACCTGCCCAGTACACTAGGAATCACTGTACATGGTCCTGACATTCCCTAAAAACTACTGGGAAGTACCCCCTCGATTATTTTTCATTTAATTAATTTTTAAAGTTAAAGGTTAGGAAGAAGGTATATATATTCAAGTGGTAGATGCCTTATCCCACCACTCAAAGCAAAGCTGGGTGTATCTCTGATGACCAAGGATAATTACCAGCTTGAGCATTGTCAGCCACACCAGGTACAGTTATTCTATGTTTAGAGAGAGAGAGAGAGAAAGAGAGGAGGGGAATAAAAGTGCCTGCCATAGAGTCAGGCAGGGGGGGGGGTACAGGAGGGGAGCTGGAGAATTTAGTGATAGAAAATGTGCACTGATAAAGGACTGGGTGGTGGAACATTTTCTCACTGTGATTAAATTTTTAAAGTTCCAATAAGAACAAAAGTAAATTTAAAAAATAGTTTAGGCATTAGAGAGATAACACAGTAGGTAAGACAACTGCCTTGCATAGAGTCATCCCAGGTTTAATCCCTGACACCACATATGGTCCCAAGCCCCATCAGGAATGAATTCTGAACACAGAGGCAAGAATAAGCCCTGAGCACACCCGAGTGTGACCCAAAAATTTTAAAAATAACTTAAAAAAGAAATGCAGATTGAACAACAGATGCTTCAAACTTCTCCTTTTAGCTACTTGAGAGGTCTAACTTGTCTTTCCACCAAACAGGGAATGAATCATTGCCTCAAAAAGAACTCAGGGACCCTAATTCCCAAATTATATGTGATATGTTGCCCAGGCACTCCAGACAGAGTTGAAATTTTTGTGTTGTGTTTGTGTAGGGGTGTGAGGCCAATGAAAATAAAGGTGTTTTATGGAGTACTTTTTAAGACTTCAGGCTTTATTGTTTTTGTGTTAACATTGTTGGGATTCCCTATACAGGTTTTTTTTTACAAGTTAGAGCTGCAAAATTCTTCAAATAAATTTTAACTGAATAATTTCACTCCTAAAAATAATGAAGGACTATGTGTGACATCGAACAAGCAGAAGAGTGAAATGGAAGGCTCCAGATATAACAGCATATGCGGGATAGTTGCTGCCTTAATTGACAAAGAATTCTAAGCACAGAATCACCCCATCCAAGGGGAGTCTGGGTATGGCAAGGTTAGCTCTCTGCCAAGGGAGAAGGTCAGGACATATTGGCATGAATGCCCCTCATGGGAATATGCTTTTATCCACACTCACCACATAATTACATTTTCCTGGGAATAAGTCACTCCGAAACAAACCCATGTCATACACTTTACCAGATAGGGATATGAGAACATAGCTCTAGAAAATACTACCTTTCCTTTGTCCGTGTCTCTTTTCTCTTACCATTCTCACGTCTTCAAGATAATGACAGCATAGACCCCTGCTAGAGACTCTCTGTCACTCTTAGAGTCTGCTTAGTTCAAACAGGTTGCTGAAACCACACTCAAAAATCAAAAACTATAGTCCTTCCATTTACATTTCTGCATAACACTTCCCATCTTCTAACTACTGCTATGTTCAACTTTGTACTTTGGAACTAAGTTCAACTAGTTTTCTTCTGAATAGACTATGCCAAGTTCACTCCCATATTTCATATAACTACACCCCTTACCTTATAGCAGATTGGGAAAGGATTATGATTAAAGGCAATAAAGAATAGGAATTTTGCTTCCAGCTCTGCTGCTTCTCAGGTATCTCCAAATAGAAAAGACACATAACCTGCCTAAGAGCTTTAGCTTGGTTTTCTCACCTGCATAATGGGGTTAAAAATATTTACATGCAATTCATTTGCATGATATATATATATTTATGTATATATATGTATATAATGATACCAAATATCCAAGGCCAGGCAAACATGGATCAGGAGGTCTTGTCAATAGGTGGATTCAACCGCAAAAAGTCAGAGGTTAGGTAAGACAGAGAAGGGAACGGTGTGCTAATAATGGCCGGAAATGATAATACCAGCCTAGAACTGAGCATTGAATATAGGCAAAGGGATATACATGATAACCTTTAAATGTATGTGTCACAACCCAAAATGTGTGAGAAAGGAAAGATAGAGAGATAGAGAGAGAAAGAGAGAGAGAAAAGAGGTAAAGGTAAAGGGGAGAGGGAATTGGGAACATTGGTGGCTGGAAACGGGCATAGGCAGAGGGATGGGTGCTTGAACACTATATGACTGAAAAACAAACATCAATATCTTTGTAATTATATATCTCATGGTGGTATAATAAAATATTACAAAAAATAATATAACCATGGATATTTTGAAAAAAGTAATGTAAACATATAATAAAATGTAGTATGAAGCTACAATAATGTAAACAGTATGCTATAGCTATATGAATAAATGAATTGGTTAATAAATAGGCATGGATAGAAAAATATTTACGTGCAGGATGGTTTTGAGTATGCAGGTGAGGATTCTCAGACATGAGACTCACAGACATGGGGCAAAACTGCTACCGGCTCTCCCTGTGCCCAGCTACTCACGAGGTGCCCTGGAGGGATGGCGGGTTCTAGTCCTGGTCCGCCACCCCAGCTGAGCCTTGCAAGAAGCAAGGCGACCCTCCACTCCATGAGGGCTGCCATTTTCCATCCGGACTCCCCTCTCATCAGAACTCCACTCAGTAGAGGAGCTGATCACATCCTGGCTCATCAACAAATGCTGGAGATCAGAGGTGACTACAAGTGTATGCCACCGGCACGGCAGAGCTGGCAAGCTACCCATGTTGTATTTGATATGCAAAATACCAGTAACAATTATAAACTTCCTTTCCATGGCCTGATGGAATGGTTTGAGGCTCTTTATGTTCCTGGAGCAAGCAAATGCCCTTGGGCTCTATGGCATGAGACAGGACATATGGAGATGTTACTGGTGCCTGCTCGAGCAAATCAATGATGAATGGGAAGGTAAGTGATACAAGTGAGGTGAGGGTTAAGTCAGATGTAGACATGTTACACAGTGATATGCTATATGACTACCAAAGGTTTGTAATGCTGTTTCTTACCATTTATGTAGCATGAAAGTGAAAATTGCAAGCTCTGAGATAAGACAGACATCACTGACCAGATTTGGGGAAATAACATCATAAGTAAAGCCTTTCCATTGGAAGAAAGCTCTAAACTCTATTAAGGGATGGGAAGCATAAGCAGCATGTGGTACAATTGACACATAATCGCTAGAACAAAAGGTTGTTTTCATAACAGTAAGAGAGATTCTACATAGGAATAGTCTCAGTTGATTTTTCACACAGTCTTCGTGACTTTACACACAAGTTTGGTAACTGACATTTAGAGGCATTATATAGCATCCTTTCCATCAGAACAAGAACATAGAGTGATACTCCAGGGAAATGACAAAGATGAATTTTTTTCTCTTCTATTTTCAGAGACCCTGGCACTGCACCTCTATGTCGTAGTTAGCATTAATACAATCATTGCAAGTCTCAACAAGTGCTTTAAAATATTTTTATTGAATCACAGTGAGATACACAGTAACAAGACTGCTCATGATTGAGTTTCAGATATATATACAGCAACACCAGATGTATACTGGTGAATGGATGGATGTTCCAACATCCATCCATTCACCAGTATACATTTCCTACCACCAATGTCCCCAATTTCCTTTCCACCATCCCTCTGCTTGACTCTGCGACAGTCACTTTTCTTCTCTCTCTCTCGTTCTCTTTCTCTTTCACTCTGTCTCACGTGCTTTTAAGTAAATAACATAGAGAAATAATAATAATTTTTTCCAGTTTGTATGCAACTCTGAGTCTAGAGGCATAAAAAATCTCCACTCAGTTTTGGTTCAGGCTGAGCGTCGCATCTATATGCATACAAGTAAATACATCTTGCATATACATTGGCAAAAGATTCCATTAGATGCTGATGTATTGCAAAATGCTGCATATGATTCTCCATGCTGGAGATGGAACATAATGCTTTTCCATTCAAGGTATGTTGAAAATAAGCCAAATTTGACTTTTTTCACTATCCATTTGAATTGGCTTATAGGATGTCCACTGATAGCATGAGTCTAATCTGCCATATTTACAATATAAAAATTGACATCGATCTCAAACTGCACATGCCTCATTTTACTTCATCATGTTTATGGGAAATATGGAGCTGTGTTTTTATGCATAACTAAGGTTTTAACCTGAGTCAAGTAAAGATCATTTATTTGATACACAGCTATCAGCTAGTCAGTACTTATTAAATACTGAAGGAACCATCTCTAAAGAGCTCTGAATAATTGCATCTCCATTCATTGAATCTCTAGAAGTACCCTGGTCTCCAGACTTCCAGCCATCTCCCTAATTCAGGGAGCCCACTGACTTCTTTAAGTACCTTAATCCTCCAAATTGGCCCTTTCCCTGCCTTGCTGGTCTGAAATTCTCTAAAAAATATAAGCAGGGTACATGGATCTCACCTTATTTGTTTTATGTCTTGCAATTTCCTTCAATTCCTGCCTCTAATGTCTTAAGAACCATTTTTTAAAATATACTATTAAAATATCTTAAGAATCATTCTTTTTAATATTTTGGTTGCTTTAGGTGGGAAGGTAAATCTAATGCCTCCTCTTCCATCTAGTGTGACAACAAAAGCAAGAAGCTTTAATTTTGCTGTTGCTGTTTCTTAATCAAACTCATATTTTTAGGGAACATATCATGACAATTCATAAATTAATATAGATCCAGTATGAATGCTGGTTTATATTTTTCGCTCAAATCAATGAGTAAAGCAAAAGTAATACAGGGCTAGAGCAATAGCACCATGGGGGTATTTGCCTCACACACGGCCGACCTGGGTTTGATCCCCGGCATTCCAGGTGGTCCTCTGAGCACAGCCAGGAGTAATTCCTGAGTGCAGATCCAGGAGTAACCTCTGATCATCTCTGAGTGTGACCCAAAAACAAACTAAAAAAGTGATCACTTGATCACTTGAATCCTGTTATTCATCAATTTGCTTGAGTGAACGCCAGTAACATTTCCATTGGACCCTATCACGTGCCAATGTAGCCCAATGGCATCTGGCTGAATCAGGAATATGAAGAGCCTCAAACCATTCCTTCAGGGTCTTGACAAGGAAGTCTGACCATCTTGTAGGTGGGCGACCACGTGATCTTTTGACATCCCGTGGGATCCAGTCGGTAACGGCTCTAGTCCAGCTGTCATCTCCAAATCGCATTACATGTCCAGCCCATCTGATTTTCGATGCTTTGGCAAATGAGACAGAGTCCCTTATTCTGGAATAGCAATGGAGGTCAGAACTCGGGATTCCTTCTCTCACTTGAGTGAGGCATGATATTCTAAGCATAGCTCTTTCCATTCCTCTCTGGAGACCGAATAGCATTCTCATCCTGCTTTCATAGGGCCCAGGTCTCTGAGGTGTGTGTTAATGCAGGGAGAAAAGTGGAGTCAAAGGGATGTGCCCGGAGCCAGAGGTTCTTTGTCCTTTTAGCTATTTCTTCGATGCCTTTGAAGGCATTCCATGCCGCTCTCTTCCTCCTGCACAGCTCAGGTTTTAGGTCGTTCATCATGTTGACTTCTCAACCTAGGTACACATAACTGCTGCATTCAGAGATGTTTGTTCAATAGAGTGAATAAGGCCTCTGGAACTAGTTCATTTTTCATAAACATAGTTTTCTTTAGATTCAGCTGTAGACCTATCTATCCACATTCTCGCTCAAAGTCAGCCAGCATTTGTGCCGCTTGGCTACTGTTTGGTGTTATTAGAACGATGTCATCAGCAAAGCGGAGGTGGTGTAGTTGCCAACCATCTATCTTCACTCCCATTCCTTCCCATTCTAATTGTTGCATGATGTTCTTGAGGTGGGGGGCTGAAGAATTTTAGTGAAACGATATCACCCTGTCGAATCCCTCTTTTGACATCAATGATCACTTCTTTGTAGAATGGGGAGATCCTGGTGGTGAATCCGTCATACAGCTCATGAAGGATCTTGATGTATTGGGTTTGAATGCCTTGTTTGGCTAGGGCTTCGATGACTGCTTCAGTCTCCACAGAATCAAAGGCTTTCTGTAAATCAATCAAAAGTGATACAAAGATGAATTAGAATTCCACTTGTTCATCATGATGAAAGTGACATCTTTGTGAATCGAATCAGTTTTTAAATATTGAAGAAAGTCATTAAAATTGTTTTGCTATTCATAAAGTAACAACTATGGACATGGAACATTTTAAAATTTAATTTTACTTATGGATATATTTTCTGTTTAATGTAAGATAGGCAACACAACTTTAAGTCAAATATTGTTTTGAAGCATTTGTTGATTTTCATGATATAAACATTTTCACTGTGGATGATTTCAAGTGAAATTGTGATGCCACTGAACATGGATACTAGGAAAAATATGCTGCAATCACCATAAGAGTGGTAGTCCCAGTAGAAAAGAATAACATTAAGAATGCTGAATATAGTACTTAGTAATAAGGCATGTGTATTTTTAATATTACATATGGTGCATATGTAATCATCAACTTAAAATATTCATTTTTTGTAAGACTCTATAAAATCCCTGAAGACTTACAAAGTTCTTGTAAAGTAGTAAAGCAGAACTAACCAGGCTCTCCCATCACTGATGTAGCCCATGCTAGTTCAGTTATGAATCAGAACAAAGACATAGCAGCCTTGCAGAAGGTAATTCTAGTTCTTCCTTTTGTAAAACAAGTGTTCATTAACCAATGGAAGGACAAATAGGTAGAGGGTGCAGTAACTTAGAGGCAAGCAGACCTATCACACCTAGATTCTGAACGCGAGTCAGATGAACATCATGATCAAAAATTAGAACTCCATACACCAAACTTCATCTTTTATTATTTAGAGTGTACCTAAACACACTGTTTATTCATCTGCGCCTTCATGCAGTTGTTCCACAGCATGATTGGCAATGTATATATGTGGAAACACGTGCAGAAACCAGAAAAAAAAAGTCCTCTCTCATAAAAAGTTTTTTTTTTTAATTATTTTATTATCCAAAGGATACTTTTTTTTTCCTTTTTGGGTCACACCCGGTGATGCTCAGGGGTTTCTCCTGGCTCTGCACTCAGGAATTACTCCTGGCGGTGCTCAGGGGACCATATGGGATGCCGGGATCGAACCCAGGCTGGCAAAGGCCCGCCGTGTGCAAGGCAAAAGCCCTACCTGCTGGACTATTGCTCCAGTCCCCTTTTTAAATTTTATTATACCACTGTGAGGTATACAATTACAAATATACTCATGTTTGGGTTTCAGTCATACAGTGTTCCAGCAGTATGACTGCTGTAACATCCCTCCAGTTACCATCCCTCCACCAGTGCCCACTTCCCATCACAAATGTCCCTGATTCCCTCTCTCCTCCCCAGCCCACTCTATTGCAGGTACTTTGCCTTCTCTCTGTCTCTCTCTGTCTCCCTCCCTCCCTCCCTCTCTCCCTTCCTCCCTCTCTCTCTCTTTCTCTCTCTTTTTCTTCTCTTACACAGTGTGGCTTACAATACATACATTTAGAAGTTTTAATGTATATCCCTGTGCCTACATTCAATGCTCAGTTATAGGCTGGTATTATAATTTTCAACAATTACTAGTACACTGTTCTTTTCTCTGTCTTACTAACCTCTGACTCTCACACACTTGTGGTAAATTCCACCCACTGACAAGACCTCCTGACCCATGTTTTGCTTGGCCGTGCATATTGGTATCATGCTATTTTTTTATATCCCGGAAATAAGTGCAGTTTTTTCTGTGAGCATTCTAAATATATCTGAATGACATAGTGATGTTCTTAACTTCTTCAAACATCTGTGGGAATACAAACTCCTCTCCTCTCTCTGCAGTAACAGTCAGGGAATAAACCCACTTTTTCCAACTCACAGCAGAACAGTGCAGGCAGCAGTGGGCTGACTCTTTTGGACTCATCTCTTCCTAGTCTGTGCTCAGAGACATCACCATATTGGCAACCTGAAATTAGTGGGAGTATTTATGCTATGGAAATTGACAAATATTGGCCAAACAGGGCTTTTTATTCCAGAAAGTTGGTTGTTAAACATTTATCACCGTACTACTGCTCCTCCTTGTAGCTGTCCTGACCTAAGCAGTTTAATTTGTTTAATGGAAGAGATGCATCATAATTCACTTTGAGAAAAATCAATCTCTCTCCAGCAAGGCATTAAAGGAAACATGCAGCTTGTCCAATTCTATTACCAGAAGACACTCCCAGAAAAGCAATGAGCAAAATGAGCTTGATGCAAATGGTTTCTTGAGACAATTTTGGAAACAAGCACACAAATTTAAGATAACCTCATATCTAATATATAGTCATTAATATTGGCTTCTCGGTAACTTAGCAACTTATAGACTGTAGCTTGGAATGCTGCATAGGCCTACCACCAGAGAATTCATAATAAGAACACATCATAAAGATACAAATGCTAACATTTTTTTTATCTTTTGTAGATAAATGGCTCTTACTAACTCCCAATTTTAGAGAATTAAGGCTTAGAAAGGACAGAGCCATGGCAGTACCACAAAGTTCACCTAAGGAGCAATAATAAAATAGATGTGGAATCAATCATCTCTGAATAAGTGATTCTCATGTTCAGAGTGGATTTCTACAAGCCGAACTAAGATTAGTGAATGACATCAGTGGATTGCATTACTGGATCCAATCTCGATCCTTCTCTTTAATCTTTCCCTTTGATATAAGACATTAAAATCTCTCCACTAAAGGAAAAAATTATTTTCCTCCTTCTGAACTGTGAGTTGCTTTCAAAGAACAGGTAAGTAGAGTAATCCTATTTCATCAGAGGCCTCACTCTGCTATCACTATGTAAAGATTATGTCAGAATGGCCCACTCATCAAAGACATATGAAAAGTCTGTGAAAAATACATTCAAATCATTGTAGCCTAACACCATCCCAGGCAACCAGAAAGAAAGGGCTGGCAAGCCCAGCCTCAGTGTGGGGCTGAAATGTGACCAACTAAACCCCAACCAACCCCAGACACGAGCATAACTTGAACCAACCAAATCCAATCCTACCTTATAATAGAATGTAACCTAGACCAGCTCAACCCCACCACACCCAGACATGAAAGCAAACCAAGTGAGACCTTCAGATCTTCCCTTGTCCATGTACAAATTGCTGATGTGGTACGACATATAAATTCTATGATAGTTTACTAAAGCAACAATAGCAAGTGAAATCATCAGAATGAAGAAAATGAATATAAAGTAGCCACAGAAGAATAGACTATTACATACGTTTTGCTTTTTATCTTACTCCAGTTTCTGTTATTCTATTGCTGCTCAAATATTTGTGGGTCATAAGTGATATTATAGCAGGTAGAATGCTTGCCTTTCACATGACCATGGTCTTAGAGGTACTATAGTGCAGAACTAGGAGTAAGCCCTGAGCACCTCAGGGTGTGACTCAAAATAGCAAAAACAAACAAAAGAAACAGAACAATGTTTTTGTGTGACTGTCAGAAAAGTTATTTGCATAAAATTGTCTTATACAAAGTTCCTCCTTAGGCAAATGCTTCCTGTCATTGGGGATAAAGCAGCATCAATTATATTTTATTTCTGGAAGACGAAAAGATATTTTTATAAAAGGATAAAGTTACTATGTTTCAATAACATAAAAGTGAAATAAAGGTGGTTCAACTTGGCTCAATTTGCTGTCTCACAAACTAAAAAATATTGAGGGATAAATAGTATTTGGACCATACTGTCAGGACACAGAATGTCTAACCTGACCCCGGATAGTTCTGTGTCATGACCAGAGGACTCTGGGACCCTAACCCTATATTTACTCCAGTGAAATAGATGAAGAAGACCAATTAACTGTTTGTGGAAGCCTTGTAGAGCTTAATAACTACAGATAAGAAAAATCAATTCTGTGAATGGGATGCACACACTCAACTTGGGGTTTTGATATTTTGATTTCTTGCTGAAAGCAATTTGAAAGCCCTAAGTTAAAAGGCATCAACAAGAGCAAAGCATTACAAAAGATCTAAGAAAAAATAAGGAAAAATACAAAAAGGCTTATAGCTAACAAAGAACCAGGAAGTACAGCATTTAAGACAACAGGCAGTATTATTGACTTCTCACTCTATATAAGAACATTGTCTAAGCTCTCTAACTTGTGTAGAAGCAACATAGCCCACACCTTTCATTTAGCAGCATGTAGTCTAATAGGAAAACAAGGCCTTTTCACAGATTGTTGTAATACTGGAGACTTGTCAGTGTCACAAAAATGATACCATTCTCCAAATAAGTTTGAAAGGACAGAGTGAATAGCTATGTGACATTTTGCTGTATGAACATGATAGATGATTTTTAATCTGTATAATTATTAAACAATCACCTACTGAGTTCCTGTTGTGTCACCCAGGATTGTGTTTAACACTGTGATTTGACACTTGGGTTTAAAATTAAATTTTGTTTGTTTGGGGGCTACACCCAGCAGTGCTCAGTGCTTATTCCTGGCTCTACACTACAGGTCACTACTGAAAGCATGGGGGACCATATGGGGTGGTGGGTCTTGAAGTCAGGTTGACAACGTGCAAGGGAAATGCCTTACTCACTGTACTATTGCTCAGGTCCCTTAGAACTAAATTTTAATTAGATTGCATGTAAAAACGTCCAAGTATTTTCAAGACTCAGGATTTAGGCAACAAGCTTGCAGGTGGTGGCCAGAAGTAGAACCATTCCTGACCAAGCCCCTTGCAACGAAAGACAATGCTAATCATGACACCCTCTGAGAACAGTTCAGAGAAGGGTCCTGACCAGTTGTCACAAGTTCAACAATGAAGCACCATGGAAAGAACCATTTTCTTTCTCAGGGAGGTTTGAAATATATTCAAATTTTGGCTCTGGTTCTATCAGAGACAAACTAGATTGCGAAATTAGATTCACACTAAAGGTTCAAATGTTATTTATAGAGAAAAGATAGAGAGCAAGAAATGTGACTGAATGATAAAGGATTTTTAAATTTTTAGTGAAAAGTACTTTTCTAATCTTCTCAGTGAAGTGTTTTCAAAGATTAGTTCTGTTTCAACCAGTCTCTTCATGCTTGTGGTTGGATTGCTTTTCCCTCCCTGTGGTCTGAGAGTGTGTAAGCTAATTTTGTGTCCTCTGCTTTACTTAGTGCAAGTGGATTCGTGCTATCAGGAATTATTTCCAACACCTATCGTCTAAGCCTGTTTTCTTATCTGCACAACAGAAACAAATATTTCTTTATTTGAGAGGGGAGGCGGACATGGTCGGCAGTGCTCAGGACTCACTTCTTATTCTGCACTTAGCATCACTCCTGGCTGGCTTGGAGACCATATGGAGTGCTGGGAATTGAAGTTGGGTCTGTCATGCCCAAGGCAAATGCCCTACCTGCTGTACTATAACTCCAGCCCCAAATATGAATACTTTTTACTTTCCTTGTTCTACTTGGACCAGCAAAGAGGGTCTCTTCCTTATTTATCATAAAACACGCTTCCACATAGGGTGTGGGATGTGCTACCACCTTGGTGTGAGGTGGTGACTCAGGCTTTGTAACTGAGAAGAGAATTAGAAAACAAACAAACCCTTCATAGGGCAAAGTGAACTGAATTATTGAGGCAATGTGGTGAAAAGAAAAGGTAGGTGTTTGTGATGGTGCCTATGTGTTAAAAAGAAAGGGGATTCTTGTTACTTCACTTTCAATTTCCCTCATACCCATGTTCTATCTTAGCTCAGATCCAACCTGTGTTTTAGCTAACTTTCAATTACATAAAAATGCCAATGTAAGTACTGGTGGATGACCATTTAAGAGAAAGCAGTGTTTCTTTCTTTCTCCCCCATCCCACTCTTCTCACTCCATTTTATATTAATATTTTATTGTACCACCATGAGATATAGAATTACAAAGATTTTCTTGCCTGTGTTTCAGTCATACAGTTTTCCAGCAACCATCCCTCCACCAGTGCACATTTCCCACCACCAATGTCTCCAATTCCCTCCCCCTCCCCAGCCTTTTATGGCAGATTATTTATCTCTTTTTCTCTTTCTATCTCTCTCTCCTGTCTTCCCTCTCATACACATTGTGGATTGCAGTAATACTATTATACCAATATCCAAGGTCAGGCAAAACATGGATCTTTTCCTTACTCCTTTCCCTACCATTTTCCTTGCTTTCCTCCTACTCTTCCTCTTCCTCTCTGTATCCTTTCTTTTTTTCCTGCCTTCAGAACCCCAATTCTAGGCTGAATTCTCCCCTCCTCTTTCCCAGAGGAGGTTCCTTCTCCCGTTAGTTGCTAACCTCCAACTGCCTCAGAGTCTGTTTGGTGTCCTGGTTTTAGTCAACTATATTACTGTTTCTCCTTAAAAGTTCTTTCACGTAAAGACAGAATAGATTTTGATATGGGTGCTGACATCCCTGACTGACTTGGAATTTAGACAATCCTATAATTGCCTATTCTGCTTCAGGCTGACTCTGGTTGCTTAAGTGACATTATTGTCATTTCTCTCAATGGAAATAATGTTAAATTTACCTGTATTCCAACTGCATCCAAAAATAATATGTGCAATTTATAATATAAAATGACAGCAGCATATGAACTACAAATCATAAAAAGAATCATAAAATAGGAACCTTTAGCTCTTTTGCCGAAGTTACTATGTCCAGTAGTAACATATTCCTATGAGCCCCTTACTTGCTCCACCAAGTTAATTCATATTCTAGGATGGAACTGGGCTGCATGGACTCCTGAGAACTGATACTCTGTTTACAGCAGTGTCCTCTGAGACAGTCATTTTCATTTGTGCATTGAATTAAATAAAAATTATAAAAATGTTTGATATATTTTACATTTAATATTTTAAATGTTAAATATGATATATGATAAGAAAATAAGGGTTTAGAATTTCTAACATACCCATTTGTATATATATTTTTCATGCATGTTCATTTTGAATGTTGAATTCTTGTTATTTTATTTTTTCTTTTTAACACCAAGTTTTGTAAAATTGTTCATAATACTTGTTTTGCGCATTCAATATTCCAACACCAACCCCATGACCAGTGTGATCTTTCCTCCACCATTGTGTCCAGTTTCCTACCTACTCCTCAATTCTGCCCCCTTAGCAGGAATACAAATACTTATTTTATATTGTTTGCTACAACAAAGTGGCTAATAGATTCCTATGATAATTAGCAAACTCTTAGTTTGCATAAATCTGAAGCCTCCACAGAATATCTCCAGAGATATTTCCTTAGCTATTCTGAAGGGCTTTATAGGCAGTCATTAGTAATCAACACTGCAAGTTTTTTAAAAAAGCAAATCATCATTTAGGATTTATAGTGAAGATAGTTAACTCAAGTTAGGTAAATAGAAGTAAGTGGTGCCTTTATTTCAGGATAAAACCTGCACCCATCTGAAATGAAGCATAGTTTCCTTACCTTGTGCCCACTCCTGGACTGTGTGGGGAGAAGTGGTCATGCTCAAGTAAGGCCTTTCTTAAAGAATGGCATGCAGACAGGAAGGTTGCCTCCACGTGTCTTAAAGCAGAATCTGATAAATTCTTTTTTCCAGCCATTCTCAGAGTATCGGCATTGCCAACCAGTCAGGAAGGAGCCTGGTCTCACTAGAAGCACGAAGACACCTTCTGCTTCTGTTGGCTATACTGTTTTAGGGGAGGTTTACTTGCTTGGCTGGTGCCCCCAGAGCACAGACAAGAATTTAAGGGCAAATGGTTCATTTGGTAGATAAATGCAGGAAATAGGAAGAGGTGAGTGTGGAAGTCATACAAAGGAAGAAACAGATGTTTCATGGCAGGTTATAGTCCTCTGGTTTCAACCCAGACAACTGGGACTCTTTTCCATTGGGGAACTTCAAGAATATGATAGAATTCACCTAAAATGTAACATGAAAACTGAAAAATGGAGTGTTTCTTCTCCAGTAATTCTCCAAAAGATCTTCCAGTTCAACTTTCTGATTTGGAGGAATAGTTTAGGCTATGAAGTGAGTCCCAATTTGGGACTTTGCCTTTATAAGGTAAATAGCAGATAAAAATCTTTAGAATTTTTGAGTCTTCCTTTGATTTACTGACCTGTGGAGGTGAGGCAAAAACATCCAGAAACTACAAAATCCTTGTTGGTTTTTTGCCCTGGGACCCCTACCAGGTTATTGGTGCTGGTACTGCAGCTACATAAAAGCCCCAAAAGACTTTTGCACCGATTCTCAATAAATGGCAAGAGGTAATAAGATAACAATAATAATACTAAAATATTTAAACCTTTGTTAAAAGGATTCACAAAGCACTAGCTTCTTTTCACTGTTCCCAGCCAATTCTTAAGATTCAAGAAGCCAATTTGGTAGGAAGGAGTAGGTGCTTTCAGAAACTCAAGCCTGCAAACAGCCTCCAAGGCAGCTTGAAGTACACATTTCTATGTCTGAGCATCACCAGATACTTAGCAGTCATTAATAAAATGGTCATTTGATTATGAAAAGTGACTACCCTTACATATAGTTTTCTCAGAAGTGTCAAGAACAGATAATTCTTTTTTTTTTTGTCTTTCTGGATCACACCCGACAATTCTCAGGGGTTTCTCCTGGCTCTGCACTCAGGAATTACTCCTAGCGGTGCTCGGGGACCATATGGGGATGCCAGGAATCGAACCCGGGCGGCATGGGCCGACCACATGCAAGGAAAACGCCCTACCCACTGGGCTATCACTCCGGCCTGAACAGAGAATTCTTATAGAGGTATGCCATTACTCCTGTGTTAATTTTATTAAGTGTTATCTGAGAAATCTCAACTTTAGCTTTTGTCATAAGGAATCAGGGAGCTAGTAGTCAAATTAGAAGCAGTACAGAAAATCACAGAATGTGAGACACAGAGTAGGTTCTTTGAATTTTAGGTAAGGTTACATATGTTTTCCATCAGAGTTTTACTCCTCCTGCTCTTTAATTGAATATGAATGTAATAGAATATGCTGGATGTTTTCTCACCAGAGTCTGAATACCAGGAATGGAGTTCAAAGGAAGCCATCTTGGGAAACAAGTAACCAAAGTCCCTTCCGGAATTGAGATGGGTTGTTTGGTATATTAGGATAAGGAAGCATTTCTTTATTTTTTTTTAATGTACCACCGTGAGATATACAATTACAAAGATGTTCATAATTGGGTCTCAGTCCTACAATTTTCTAGCACCCATCCCTCTACCAGGCCCCATTCTCACCACCAATATCCCCACATTCCCTCCCACCTCCCCTAGCCTGACTGCATTCATTAATGGGATATAAATATATACCAGAGTTCTACTATTTATGGGGAAGTTAATGCCAGACTAGAACTCAGCATTGAATATACACAGAGATTTACATGATAAACCCTAAATTAAATGTCTATAGGGCAAGCCACAATATGTAAGAGAAGAGAGAGGGGGAGAGAGACAGACAGAGAGAGACAGAGACAGAGAGATAAAGGAAAAGAAAACACTTCTTACAGGCAGTATCATTCAGCTCATTCTTCCCTTCCACTCACCCCATTTCTGAATTTCATGTTCTTCTGTAATATCTTTACCTCTTCAACCTAGGATGACTGTGGAATCACTTTTGTCTAATAGAATGTGGTACAAGTGACATTGTACTGCTTCCCTAACTAGGTCATAAGATTTCTTTTCTTCTTGGCATCTTGAAGGACTGCATATCAGCAAACAAAACAAAGTCACCAAAAGGACATACAGAGAAGTCCTACAACAATCTACTGTCATTTCTCCTAGGGCTTCAAAAGGAGAAATAAACAAACCTCAGCTGAGCTTTTATTGACTCCACAACAGGAAAGGTCATTAGTAACCTGACACAGAAGAAACTTGTGAAAACAATTGGACTGGGAATTCAGCACGGGATAACATGTAAATAAGAGGAAGAAAATGTCTAGATGTTTCCCGCAGATGGTGTCAATGAGTCAATCACTAGTTTTAGCCATGAACTCTGAGTATAAAACATAGATATTCTAGATTTTGATGCCATATAAATGTGTATGTATATACACATATAATATATACGTGTATGTATATGTACACATATATGTATATATACATATATATGGCTTTCCTGTCATCATTTAAAGTCTTTCCTCAATTAAATTAAAATCAGCCTCCAAATAACAGTGGATCCCTTTCTTTTAATTGACCATTCAAGGAGTTATATAAGGTAGATACTTTATTTTATTTTTATTTTATTGAATCATCCAAGAAGTTTGGAAACAAGTCGCTGATTATTGAGCTCTGTAAAGTAAGGAAGCTAAACTTGTAGGGTGTAACTATAAGGAGTCTAGAAAATGTATTTTTAGGTAACAGAAAGATAATGGATGGAGATGTCAGTGGGAAGAAGGAAAAGGAATCCTGTTAAAGTGAAGCTGGTTTTAAAAAAAATGAAGGAACATTACAGGACAGAATGAATGTAATACGTAGAAGGTCTGAGGATGTTGAAAAAAGTTATGGAACTCTTATCTGAATAATTGTTCTAGAACCTTTTTGTGAGATCTATGAAAACAATATTAGACAGATGGTAGGGACTCCTGTTACAGTGCTCTTAAAATTGGGAATCAGGGCTTTAGCACAGGATATTGTTAAAATGTCTGCTCTATTTCTACAGACCTTTATACTTTTAAGTAGGTTCAACAGCAAATTGGTATGTTGTACTTCATTGTGAGTACAGTGAAATACATGTTTTTCTCTCTTTGCACCTTCAGTACATTTTTGATGTATCATGGCACTATGTTGGTTTGCATAAACTCAGACAAAATATTCCCTCTCTGTAATAGGGCAGTTATGGGATCCCATAATCAGTTATGGGACCCAAGGGCCCTCTTATAGGGAAAACAGGAGTCAAAGGGATTGGTCTTTGCACGTGGCGGCCCATGCCAGCCTGGGTTCAATCCCCGGCATCCCATATGGTCCCCGAGCACCACCAGGAGTAATTTCTGAGTGCAGAACCAGGAGAAACCCCCTGAGCATTGCCAGATGTGACCCAAAAAAGCAAAAAAAAAAAAAGGAGGGGGGATTGGTCTACGTGACAGGAGCAGGTAGTTACAACAGGTACAGTTACAAGTACCCTACAAACCTCAGGAAGACCCTAGAGGCAGACTAGCTCAAGGAAGAATTGAAAATCATCTTTGCTGTGAAGAACGAGGAATCTGCCAATCTGTGGTTACTGACAATTGCCTGGGCCATGCAACAAAAAAGGCTGCTGCAGTAGGGAACGGCTTCATCCCCAAAGAGGGATGTGGTCACTCTCTGCTCTTGAAAAACCAGTGAAAGAGGCCCGAGGCCACCTGTAGCTCATCATGGAACTTGATCTTCATATTATGGCCAAGCCTGGGGTAGCCCTGACATGACAGGTAAAGACATTAAAATACCATCATTGGTGTTTTCCTGCTCTGCCTTAGCTAATCCCCAGAATTTCTTAGTAGCGGGTTATTTCTTAGTAATAAGAAATGAGGCACCCAGAAGGGAATGTGGGTTCTAGCCCTGGCCTGCCATCTCAGCAGAGCCTCACAAGAAGCAGAGGAACCCCCACACCATGAGGGCTCCCATTTTCAACAGCTTGTCAGAGCTCCACCCAGGAGAAAAGCTCCTCTTTTCCCATCTCATCAATACATGCACGAGATAAGAGGCTACTACAAGGGTATCCCACCTGCACAGCAGAGCCTGGCAAGCTACCCATGTCATATTTGATATGCCAAAACCAGTAACAATTATAGACCTCATTCCCATGACCTGAGACTCACAGACCTGGGGCAGAGTTGCTACCGTGCCCAGCTGCTCACAAGGTGCCAGGGAGGGATGTCAGGTTCTAGTCCTGGTCCGCCACCCCAGCAGAGCCTTTCAAAAGCCAGATGACCCCCCACTCCATGAGGGCCACCATTTTCCACATCTGGACTTCCCTCTCATCAGAGCTCCACCCAGCAGATGAGCCTATCACAGCCCAGCTTGCGAGGCTGCTTGCAGCTGTGCGGTTCATCAATAAATGCTGGATTTAGAGGTGACTACAAGAGTATGCCACCAGCACGGCAGAGCCTGGTAAGCTACCCATGTCGTATTTGATATGCCAAATACCAGTAACAATTATAGACCTCATTCCCATGACCTGATGTAATGGTTTGAGGCTCTTTATGTTTCTGGAGCAAGCAGATGCCCTTGGACTCTACTAGCATGAGACAGGACATATGGAGATGTTACTGGTGCCCTCTCAAGCAAATCTATGATGAACGGGAAGACAGTGATACAGTGACAGTGATTCCCATGACCTGAAGGAATGGTTTGAGGCTCTTCATGTTCCTGGAGTGAGCAGTTGCCTTTGAGCTACACTAGCATGTGACAAGACGTATGGAGATGTTATTGGTGCCTGCTCGAACAAATTGATGATCAACGGGAAGACAAGTGATACAAGTGAAGTGGGATTTATTGAATCGCTTTGTGATGGACTATTACAAAGCTGTTCATGATTGGGTTTCAGTCACACTGTGTTCCAACACCCATCCCCTCCACCAGTGCACATTTCTCAACACCAATGTGTAATGTTTCCTCCCACTCCTCCTCCAAAACCTGCCTCTATGTCAGGCTCTCTCTATCTCTTTCTCTCTCTCTGTGTATTCTGGATTCTGGTTTGCAATACAGATACTGAAGGGTCATCATGATGACCCTTGACCAACTTTTACTACTCAGTCTAGAGTTATTATTCCTGACTATTACTGTCAAACTGGTTTCAAACTAGTTTCAAACTATTATTGTCAAAATGTTTTCAAACTGGTACTTCTACCCAACCTAAGCTCTGCCCCCCACATACATGAGGCATAATCTAACCATTTATACATCCTCCTGATTCCTGTTTTTCCCTTCATGCTAGTCTCATACTATTTTTTCTTTAGATTTTTACTTATTTTTTATTGAAACAGTGAATGCCATTTTTAATGGGATCATTTGATAATCGTCTTTAAAAAATAAAATCATAAAATTCCAGACCACCCCTCCAATATGAGTTGAACTAAAATCTGTGAGAGTGAAGTCCAGCATCAGTACCTTCTGAAATTTCTCAGGAAAACTCATACAATGTGGGAACCTCATTCACTCTCAATCATATGGAAGCTTGTAAGAAATTTGGACCTTCTGAGCCAATATGATCATTGAAGTGGGTGACTTATGTGAAGTGGAGAGATGAGAGATGACCACTTTATCCTGAACCTTCTCTGCCACTCAAGGAACATCCAGGAAGGCTAGTACTGATAAAGTCTGTGATGAGCCCTTTATGGCATGGATCAGAGTCCCAGCAGGCCCATTAGAGAGCCATCAAACCACACCTGATATCCAATTTTACTTCTTGGCATGGGAATTAATCCCCACTGTCAGAGAGTGCTGGGTTCAGGGATCCTCTTCTGCCCCAGGGATCAGCGGCTTGTGGACAGAGAAAGACTCGAATCCAGTGAAGTTTCAAAAAGCTTTGCTCACATTTGTTCTGGTATACAATTCAACAATAGGAAAACACCAGATTTTAGGTTCCTAGCTAGACCCTGACCACATGTAGGTTTAGAATCCTAGGACAAGATGGCCGCTACCACATTCTTCCCAACAGGGAATAGAGCAGAGAGGAGAGCAGGGGCAGAGGGCAAAGAGGAAGAGAGAGAGGAAAGGTGTGGAAGAAAGGCTACAACTTTTATAATTTTTCAACCCCAACTGACCCACATCAATAGAAAGTAGTTAGGGTCAGTCATCCTCAGGTAACTTCTCCCAGGACCTCACCTAGACCCATTGAAATGTTAATATTGTCCTAGCGAAGGCTGCAAGCCCTTGGTTTTCTAGCAGGCCCTATGCAGATGGGGGGAAGGTCATCTGAGATGAATTATATCTCATAATACAAAAGGCATGCATTTGTACCACGGATACTCTATTGCTAAGCATATATTTCTCCAAGCCTTCACAAGATTCTCAAGATGACTTTACAAGATTACTTCATAGTTATTTTGTATATTAACCTTTAGACTTATTAGAGAGTGATGCTTGCTTACTTGCTTGCTTGGAGGCAAACAGCATTTCTCTCTGGTCTAGTTGTAACTAGATTATACTTATAGATACAATGTGGCCAGGTAAATATGCTGGTAAGATCTATCTGGTCCCACGATGATTGTGGTAAGCATAAGAGAAAGTATTTATACCAGCTAACATAGAATACATGGTAAGATATGTGGCCACACAAAGTCACAGATCCAAACTGTTTTTTGCCACTATTGACAAAGTGTCCTGCAGGAGATAACTTCAGACAAGATGCAGAGGCTCTGGGCAACAGTGTACTGCAACAACCCACCACCTAATTTCTTGGGGAGCATCGACTCGGGCTGGAGTGAGGAATTGCTCTTGCCAAAAGGGAAAGGGCAGTCCTTCCCCGTCCTTGCCTTCCTATCAGAAAAGAATTTTAGGAGAAGATGAACAGTGAAGTTATTTGAGGGGTTGGAGTAAGGGAAAGGGGAGGAGAGAGAGAGAGAGAGAGAGAGAGAGAGAGAATAATGTGCTCAAGAAAGAATGTGGATTTCTTCAAAGGTGAGAGAGCCCAGTACACACATCAAAAGGGGATATATGGGAAAATATATGCTCAGGCACCACTTGTGCTCGGTCACATGGACACAAGCAGTACCTGGGCTTGGGCAGCATATGCTCTTGCTTCCTTTGTTTAAGCTGGCTTTTATAGGGTATTCCCCAAGCTTTCTTGTGAAGCGCATTTAGATAGGTAAAAGTTCGTTGCTAGAATGGTTGTCAAGTGGGTAGATTTGGGGTGGCTGATGGTCTTTGAAATTCCTTTCCTTAGCTTTTTGTTCCTTCTGGAGCTTCTCTTGGGGGTGGAAATTCCAGCCTTCTCTGATCTGTGCTGGTGCTAGGTAATGGGCTTATCATACCTTAGTTCCATAACCTCAAGGTGGGTTCTGATAGTCTTTGGGATAGCGGTTTTATTACTTCTCAAGGAATTCCATTGCCATGGAGTCCCTTCCCTGCCTACCTGCCTACACCAATGATTATCACAGCAATAAGTATACTAGGAAATATATGGGAATAATATTAATATCCAGGGAGAGAATGATTTAGTTAATCTTGTCATGAAATATGATATAGCATGTCAGTCATATTATTGAATAATTTTTAAAGCAGAAGAAAATTATCATATGTGTACAAAATGTTTCCTTGAAGGCTTATTATTTTTTTAAATTAAACAGGGGCTATAGTACTATATCTAGATCATATTATTATGTGTGAGTTTTTGAATATTAGTTTTTTATTCTTTTTTATGTAATAAGTTTTTTTCAGATTGTCAGGAATATGGTTGTGTTGGAGTCCAGAAGAAGGATAGAGAAAGCGCATAAAGATGTGTAAGCAAAGAAAGAGGAAATAAAATAATTTCCATGTCTCCATAGCGGGGTTTAACATAGTAGAAGGGGATGTGGAAACAAAGCCTTTCAGGATAAAATAAAGTCAATAATGAAACTTTTCCATTATTCTATTGTTTAGTGGTTCACCATGATGATGTCAATAAAAATAATGCCTTACCATTTGATTGACACGATTTTTCTTTATTATTGCTTGTGATTTTCCTAAGGTCACCAATTAAATATTTATTTGAATTGAACAATGAGGTATATGTTTTGAGTGACCAGTGGAACAGTCTTACAACTCACTATACTATTAGGTAGACCTCTCCAGTTAGTGATTCTCTCAAGTGATTGTTTCAATAAGTTTGGTCAGAGTGGTTAACTAATTAACCAATCATCAGTAGTTTATGGGTTCAAATATGAGTAATTTATTTGCAAGTGATACCTGGAAACATGTTAGGGAAGGAAAGTAGTACTACAATGCAGAATGAAACAAGTTTCCAGAGGGATTTTGACTTAATCTAATAGGAGGTTCTGGAATGGCATCAGAGTTCTCTAAATTCAGTGTTTGGGGAGGATAAGGCAGGAGAGCTACAGTGTATCTCTATATCCATCAGCTTTAAATTAAGAATCATTGTTGGAGGAACCAAATTACCCGGTATTTCTGGTCTCCATGTGCCCAAAATGGCATGGGCTATTAAGGATCTAACTAGAAAAACTGTGATGGAAACTTGTGAAAGAATTAGATTGAATCCTTCTCCATTGTATATACCTTGAACCTGTCTTTCTGCATGAAGCTATTTAGTCCTGATCTTTGACAGAGGTACACTCAAAGGTGAAATAACAGCACAATTGTTCAAGCTTATTTCATCAACCATGAGATGGACAAAGAAAAGGCGTATGCTCCAGGCTTGGTGATTTTCCTGAAGTCTAACTCTTTCTTTGCTTAAGATATTCAAGTGCCACACTTCCTTCCCACCTTCCCAAATCCTCCTCCTCAATGTTTGTTTCTTTTTGGAACAAAATCATTCACAGCACTCAGGTGGGTGGTGTACATTGAACCTTTTCTTCCATTTTCTGTTCTAAGCACAGATAATTATACACATCAAGTTAGCATGTGGAGGTAAATATTGTAATTTGGCTTCAGGGATATTACACATAATATTGTTTTTGTTTTCTCTGTCTCACCAGCTAAGCAGAGAACATTGTATCTGCTCCTAGAGGGGTTTGAAATATTCTGGAGGACACATAAATAAGGTTTTTAATTAAAAAATCACTTCTGAACCCTGCCAGTAGCGTCCCTCCTCCTCTTAAAAGCAGCTTTATTTGTGACATCCTGTGGTGGGAACTCAGCCTGTGAGTCATGCGCCAACAAGACACATGCTCCAATACCGTTATGAAAAGACAGCGGCCCTGTGATCAAAAGTGGAACATTTATTTGCAGATTAAACAGAAAGCTTTCTCCAGAGGCTTCTAAATCACCAGAGCAAATGGTTATTGGCAATTTGCATTTTTGCTAGAAAAATGTTTGGGATAATTTCCATGTGAATTTTTACCTTGCTGCAGGAAGGGAGGAAACAGATCACAGCAGATTTCTTCTCTGACTGGAGGTCAAATTCCTACCCAGCTGATAAGTAATTTTGTCTAATTTAACCCCAAAACCAATAAACTACTCAGTCAGGTAATATCTGAATTTGGGCAGCAGGCATTTATGAGCATCTTCCAAAAGGCTATCTGTATGTAGTGTGCAGTTCCCCTGGAATGGGAATTACAGCAGAGCATGGATTATTTCTCCTTCATACACTGAAAATAACTTCATACCAACCCTAAGAATAACGAAAACATTGGCTTCTAGTGGACTTTACGTAGTGAAGAGGAATCTAGACAGAGGTTCAACCTATGTTGGTGGATTCCTTATCGTGACAAGGGAAGGATAATCTCATTTTTAACTTACCATGAACTGATACAAATGAAACTGATCATCTTGGGCATGTTTTAACCTATTTAAAAACAAATGTTAATTTAGGTGAACATAAGTTGGAGTACCCAGGAGCTATACACAGAGAACAAACCCCTCATTGAGTGACTCGACATAGGAGCAAGAATATTATATTCATCCTTTATTGAAAATTATGTTTGGTGAGGACAGTGGGGAGGGAATTCCCAGCAGTCTACCTTTGACAAATGGCTTTTCATTCAATGGGAAAATCTTGCCTTTATTTATGAAGCTGAGGATGCTTTTTTTTTTTCAAAAAAACAGAACTTCTGTGAATAGCAAAGGATATTTACACTGGAGTTTAAGAAGACAATGTATTAAAAAGAAAAGTTAAAGAAACTGTGAGGAGAAATGAATACTTTTTTAAATGTTTGTGTATGTGCATATACACACATACACACACACATAAGTGCCAGGGATCAAATCCAGAGTCCTACCCCTCTGAAGCATGTGCCCTACAACTGAGGGTGAATCATTGGCCCTGTTTTACCTTAATGTAGAGGGCTTTTGGACAATGCCCAACTGGGCTTTGGGCTTACTTCTGGTAGTATTTCAGAGGCCACACAGTGTTGGGGGATCAAACTGGGGTCAAGCACATGAAAGATAAGTGCCTTAACTCCCATACTATCTCTCCAGTAGCTATAATTGATTAACTATATTTGTTTAGTGCCTGACAGATGAAATGTATTGAAAATAAAGAGAAAGATTTTTTTTAAACCCTGATTTCAGGAGAGTTTTTGATACTGGAGGGCAAAGAAGTTTGCAAGTGAACTGAGAACTTTGCAAGTAGGAGGGGATGCTGGTCTGCCCAAACCAGTCTTAGGTTCACATTATGGAGAATGGAGAAATGGAGTCTTTCCATGTGACTAATAGAGGCATTTAGAGAGAAACAACATCTGAACATTTGAGTGGTGTCAAATTAACATTTGAATGACATTTGAATGGTATCTGAATATTTGAGAGATATCTAAAAGTAAAAAATCTGAACGTAATTCATAAGTGCCCAGCACTGTTTTCAGGACCTACTGTGTCAATTCTAGTCAGTGGGGAGAATTCTTCAGATCAATTCCATAAAGAGGGGAATGTTATTACCCCCATCTTACTGATAAATAAAATGGGACATAGAGAAGTACAGCAAAACTAGCCTCACTTCATGCCTGGAAATCATCTTCTTTAGGATAACTTCTCAGCTCGTTCATTTCTTCTTTTAACTTCCTGGCACTGAGTATCAGGTCTGGACTGCAATCTGCAATCCAACCTAACAACTCTGTGTCAGAATCCAAGTGTACATAAGGCAAGGCAGCATCAAGTCATAAATGTGGACCTTATGTAGTCCACAGTGAAGTGGGATCTGGACAGAGGTTCAAGAAACAGTGGGGAGGTCCTGTGGTATGTTAATAGAAGGTGAACCTAATTTTAATGATAGATTTGAGCTTCAATATCATGGAGAGTTCTACCTATATTTTCCTCAATAACTTCATGGATTCAGGTCTGATATCAAGGTCTTTAAACCATTTTGATTTGACCTCTGTGCATGGCATTAGAAAGAGGTCTAAGTCCTTTTATTATATAACTGACCAGTTTTCCCAACACCACTTGTTGAAGAGCCTTTCCTACTCCCATCATATATTTTGCTCCTTTATTGATGATACCATTGATCTAAGGGTCTGTCTTTATTCCAGTGCCATTCTATTTTAATTCCTATACTTTGTAATTTAGTTTAAGTCAGAGAAGCTAATGCCTCCCATCTTCTTTTCCTTAAGTACTGTGATGGAGGAATTGTTTCATATGAATTTCAGGAATGTTTAGTATATTTTTTGAAAAATATCATGGGTATTCTTATAAGGACTCCATTAAATCTATACAATACTTTGACAAGTATTGCCATTTATAATGACATTAATCCTCTCAATCCATGAGCAGGGACATGTCTCCATTTTCTCACGTCCTCTCTTCTATCTTCAAATGTTTTATAGATTTTTTTGGTATAGTTCTTTTATCTCTTAACTTAAGCTGATTCCAAGGTACTTATTTTTCTGAGGCACAAGTGTGAATGGGATATTTTTTGAATCTCTTTCTATTCTCTTTCACTATTTGCATATAGGAAAGCCATAGACTTTTGCATATTAATTTTATAGCTTGCCACTTGATATTGAAGCTAAAAGCATCTTCATGGATGAAACTGTATCTGTATCACTGTCTTCCCATTCATCATTGATTTCCTCGGCGGGCACCAGTAACATCTCCATATGTCCTGTCTCATGCTAGTAGAGCCCAAGGGCATCTGCTTGCTCCAGGAACATAAAGAGCCTCAAACCATCCCATCAGGTCATGGGAATGAGTCTATAATTGTTACTGGTATTTGGCATATCAAATACAACATGGGTAGCTTTCAAGGCTCTGCTGTGCGGGTGGCATACTCTTGTAGTCACCTCTAAATCCAGAATTTATTGATGAACCGCCGGCCGCAAGCATACATGGATGAAACACCACTGACAAAACAAATGGAAGCAAAGGTAAACAAATGGAGCTACATTAAATTAAGATGTTTCACACACCTCTATTGAAATGATGGCCAGGATAAAAAGATAGCCCATGTAATGGAAAAAATTATTTATCCACACACATTTGATAAGGAGTTAATATCAAGGATATATAAGGCACTGGTAAAATTTACAAAAGATAATCTCCACCTTTGACAAGACCTCCTGGGAGTCAGAGTTTAGGTAAGACAGAAAATGGAACAGGGTGCTAATAATAGTCGAGGGTACTAATGCCAACCTAGAACTGAGCATTAAATAGAGGCAAAAGGATACACATGACAACCTTTTAATGTATGTTCTGTAATCCATAGTCTGGAAGGGAAGGAAAAGAGAAAGAGAGAGAAAGGGAAAGAAATAAAGAACCTGCCATGGAGCAGGGCTGGGGAAGGGAGGGAACCGGGGATGTTGGTGGTGGGAGATGGGCACTGGTGGAGGGACGGGTGCTGAAACACTGTATGACCAATACCCAAACATGAACTTTTTAATTGTATATCTTTTTATTTGTATATCTCACGGTGGTATAATAAAATACTTAAAAAAAATTTACAAAAAGAAAACATCCAAGCTCATCAAAAAATGGGGAGAGGAGATGAACAGAAACTTCCTCAAAGAAGAAATACCAATGGTCAAAAACATCATAAAAACTTCTCTTCATCACTAATCATCAGGGAGATGCAGATTAAAACAATGAGATATCATCTCACACTGTAGGGACTGGCACACATCCAAAAGAACAAGAACAACCAATGATAGTGTGGATGCTAGGAGAAAGGAACACTAATGCACCTCTGGTGGGAATACCTATTGGTCCAGACTTCCGGAAAACAATACAGACAATCCTAAAAATTTCAGGAATTCAAGTTTCCATTTCACCCAGAAACTGCACTTCTTGGAACATATCCCAAGAATCCTAAAACAAAATGGATAAGAGGTATTTTAATTTGTATGTTCCTTGAAGTACTATTCATAGTAGCCAAGTTCTGGGAACTACACAAATGCATAAGAATAGATGACTGAATAAAGATGCCAAGAGTGGTGCATATATACAATCAAATATTAATTACCCATTGGAAAAGATAAAGTCATGAAACCTGCACAGCATGGAGGACAGAAGGTATCATCCTAGTTGAAGTCAGTCAGAGGGAATGAGATAAAATGATCTCTTTCATATGCAGGATATACCTCTGTCTAACACCATGCACAAAAGTCAGATCAAAATGAATTAAAGATCTCAATATCAGACCAGAATCCATAAAAGTACATCAAAGACATTATAGGAAAACTCCACGACATTGAAGCTAAGGAATTTTCAAATATAAAACACCACTAAAAACAATTGAATGCAAAGATAAACATATGGGACTACATGAAACTAAAACTTCTGCACCTCAAAAGAAACAGTGACCAAAAAACAAAGACAGCCCACAGAGTGGGAAAGAATATCACCTAATACCCATCTGATAAGGGGTTAATTCCAGGATATATCAGGCACTTGTAGAACTTTACAAGAAGAAAACAGCCAACCCCATCAAAAAATGGGGAGAGAAATGAACAGAAATTTCGACAAAGAATAAATTCGAATGGTCAAAAGGCATATGAAGAAGTGCTAATCATCATGGAGATGCAAATCAAAACAACAATAAGATATCATCTCATACCACAGAGATCACTGGCACATATCCAAAAGAGTAAGAACAAGTGCTTACATGGGTGCAGGGAGAAAGGGACTCTCATCCATTGTTGGTGGGAATGTCGGCTGGTACAGCCTTTTTGGAAAACAATATGGACATTCCTCCAAAAACTAGAAATTGAACTCCCACTTGACCCAGCAATACCACTCCTGGGAATATAGCCTGGGAAGCCAAAAACAAGAAACACCATCTGCACTTTTATGTTCATAGCAGCACTATTCACAATAGCCAGGATCAGAAACAACCAGGGTGCCCAAGAACAGATGACTGGATAAAGAAATTTTGGCACAACTACAAAATGGAATACTATGCAGCTGTTAGGAAAACGAAGTTATGAAACTTGTCTATAAATGAATAGAGATGGAGAGGATCATGCTGACTGAAATTAGCCAGAGGGAAAAGGATAGATACAGAATGACCGCATTTATTTGTGGGATATAAAAAATAGTATGACACCGATATCCAAGTTCAGGTAAAATATAGATCAGGAGTTCTTGTCAATGGGTGGAATCTACCACAAGTGAGTGGGAGTCAGAGTTTAGGTAAGACATAGAAAGGAACAATGTGCTAACAATTATTGAAAATGATACTACCAACCTAGAATTAGCACTGAATGTAGGCAAAGGGATATACATGATAACTTCTAAATGTATATAAGGTAAGACACAATGTGTAAGAGAAGCATAGAGGGGGCGGCAAAGTTCCTGCCATAGAGGCAGGCCAGGGGAGGGAGGGAATCAGGGACATTGGTGGTGGGAAATGGGGACTGGTGGAGGGATGGGTGCTGGAACACTGTATGACAATAACAAACATGAACATCAATTGTATATCTCATGGTGGTATAATATTTTTTAAAAAAATAAAGAAAATGGTGGAATAACTTGTTCCCAAAGATAATGAAAACAAAATGAATGGGAAAAAAAACTGGTATTCAGTAGGAAAACATGCCACTTGAGGAGGTTAGTGGACAGGACACAAGGGGGGCAATGACGATGGTGGGGAAGCATTGAACTGGAAGAAGAGGGTGGTGCTGAGAGGCAGTAAAGCTTTTGTATGAAATTCTATCAAAGCAGTGCTGTAAACCACAGTGCAAAAATTTAGATATAAAAAAAGCTTCTTGTCAAATCTGACTGGGGGAGGGAGTCAAATGGAATAGTGACAGAGTCAGTTGGTGGAGTAGAGCGGATACTGATGAAGGAATAGGTGTTGCAATATTGAATCCCTGAAACCTAATCATAAATAACTTTTTAATCTCATAGTGCATTAAAATTAATTTATTAAAAATACAAAGATTTGAAACTATGAACAAAAATGGTGTTTCGTTTTTCCTATCTTCAAACATATGCTGATGCATTTTTCTTATCATAAAAGCAAAAACTCATTGGAAAATACAGGGAACATAAAGAAGAAAAATAAAATTATTTATAATATCATCATCCAGAGAAAAAAAACATTATGGCTATTGATGTATTTTGTGCAAATCTCTTTTATATGCAAGTTAAAGCTTGTTAGAAAAAATATTTGAATTATGATGTTGTATTATTTTGTAACAATTTATACTATGATTTCTATTTCTATTGTCACTAAAAATTGTTTGACACAAATTTTTAAAGGTTATTTAGTATGCTTTGCATGGGCATGCCATAATTCACGCACCCACTTTATTGCTATTGGTTATTTATATTTTGCCAAGGTTTAGCTGTTCAAAGCAATAGTGCCATTTCTACTGTTACATATTATTTTTTCTCAAGTCTTACACAAAATCTGCCTTCTAGAATAGTGAAACATTTGCAAGAAATCACAAAATTTATAATTAAGCTGTATTTATTCTTCTTGTTTTGACATTGCCTCTGAATGGAAGCCAAATTTTCCATATCAGGAACTTACTGTTGAATCACTGCTACCAAACATGCCTGAGAGAAGCAGCCAGTAGAATTGCTTTTATGATACATGCCTGAGAGAAGCGGCCTTCTCATCCCATGGGTTTTCCTACCAGGACTACTAGCCATATGGTCCGTCCAGGCAGTGCCATCCGGTGCAGGGCCGTCTATGCAGTGCCATCCTGTTGGCACCATCTTGCATAGAATAGCCACATCACTGTTACATAGCAGCTCTAAAATGTTGAAGTGAAAACCAAGTCATCTCTCCCAATATTCCCCTAAAGTCTGAATAAATATGTCTTAACTAGCTCACTCTGGATCTTGTGACTGTGTGCATTGCTCCACCAAATATGAAGGGTCCACCAATTATGTTTCCATTTCAGGGAAATGTAAACAAAACTCAGCTCTGTATTTTTACTTCCTGGTAGAACCCTGAACATTACACCTAGGCAGGCCCTAGTCCGGGGCTTCTAGCTCATCACTTTTATACAAAGAAGCAATGAAATGGGCAAAATGAACAGAGCAACAACCAGTATTTTGGAATAACCCTGTCAGTAACTCAAATTTAAATCTCCCTGACAAAATGCTCCAAGGATGGGATACGCCCATAGGTAAAAAAGTTTAGGTCTTATAATTCAAAAGTCTGAAAATGTGCACCCAGGAAAGAATAGAAGGAAAGAACAAAATAGATGACAAATATTTACCAGATACAAATGTGGTCAGACAAGCATAAAATAACTGTTTAGTATCTTTTAGGTGTAGGGGCAGCATGGGCAAAGATATGATAAGAAACTGTCCGGGCTTTATGCTGTAAGGATGCCTGCTATTTAGCTAAGTCCCTGATCCTCACATACCAACTGTGCGTTAATGTGCTTATCAACTGTCCTTAATGTCTCCTTCAACAAGGGCTCACTTATTGGGACCCTTTTGGTGGGGGGGAGGAACACTGTATTGAATAAATGGCCCACCTGTGAGCTCAAGAATGACAGCACAGGTGACCCTAAACTTGAATAGTTCATGCGTGTTTGTCTCCTTAAGTGCTCGTCCCATTCTTCTCAAGCTATCTCTGCTGGTTAGAGGTCAAAGGTATCAACCTGAGTGGCATTAGATAAAATATCATAAACTCCAAACCAAATCTATGTTCTCTGCCAAGTACATGCTTCCTTCTGTGACACTCTCCCAGCACTAGAAGTCATTTTTGCTTGTGAGAGACCGTTAGGCTTAGCTCATCTACCATCTTTTATTTACATCTCCCTCTCCTCTGCCCCTAAAGCAATTTAAGATTTCTTTTTTACGATCTTAACTTGTTTGATTGTTTGTGCCAATCTCTCTTATATGCAAATTAAAAATCAGCTGAGTGATGCTCTCTGAGTGATGTACAAGTGAACAGGTGATAACTGGGGCTGTTGCAACTGTATTAGGGGGTAGACCAGGGCCACATACTAAAGAGGGAAGAGCAAACATAAAGCGAAATACACCAGTCAAATATAATATTTCAATATACCAAACTGGGCTTGTCTACCCATCTCCAGGTGTCCTCTTCCATGACACAAATAGGAACAGACATTACCTATGACCAAATATAGTCCTTATAGATGCAACATCTTTCAGTAAACTAGAAAATCTCAGATGTTCTTTATCTACCACACAATATTGATTATCAAGCACTTTTGATTTTTTGTTTCTCTTGGGAAATCTTGAGCAACAGAAGGCTAGATTTGAGGTGGATTGTGAACAGTGAAAATTGTCCAAGTTTGTCAGTGCTGAGTGAAAACGTTTTATGAACAGCCAAAAATGTACTTACCTGGAGGTTGTAAAGCAGTAGACTCAATTCTGGGGCAAGTAGTTCCATTAGGATGACTATAAATGGTAAAGGTCCCTTCCATATTGGAAATGCTAAAATAATTCAATTCAAATGACCTGATGCAGCTTCTAGCTATGTAAAATAGAACACAGTCACTATATATAGCCACAGCATCTTTATAATGAGAATGGATTTTATTAAGGCAGCTCTTTGCCTTGGACATGGAAACACTTTGTTATGCTTGTTTAGAAGTAGAAAATGAAGGTAACTGAGCAATGGTCCCTTATGCAAGTGAAGAATTTAGAGAGAAAGGAGGATAAGGGAATATAAAACAGAAGAAAGCTGAATGGCTGGAGGAAATTTAGAAGAAAAGAGATGAAGGTCTGAAGGACTAAATAGTTGTTTAGGCCTTTAGGCAATACCTCTAAAAAGGAGAAATTTTTTTTTCCTTACAAAAGATATTACATGTGAGAAAGTAAGTCATACCAGTAAATGTCTTTATTTACCATCTTTCTTCTTCAGCAGGTTCTTTTTAGCAAACTGATGCCAGACAACCAGATGGTCATATAGAGCTTCTTATGCTACACAAGACCCCAGTACCATAAGGAAAATGATTGACATATTTTGGCTACAATAAGTTTTGCCATTTGTCAAAATTTGAAATAAAGTAATGCAACATAAATGTTTGTGATTATTTATGTAACTAAGTGATTATATTATGTACACTAAACATAATTAGATATATCTCTGGGAAAATATGAGGGATGGTATAAGAATGCTCTTTACTACTTTTTATTATGCATTTTTCTGAATTGTTTTGAATTACAATTAGATTTTGCCACTCTATTACTTGGGGTGTTTTTTCAATATAAGAAGTACATCATAGGGGCCGGAGTGATAGTACAGGGGTAGGCATTTGTCTTGCATGTGACTGACCCGGATTTGATTCCTGGCATCCCATATGGGATGCACTACCAGGAGTAATTCCTGAAAATAGGGCCAGGAGCAACCCCCTGAGCATTACTGGGTGTGACTCAAAAGCAAAAACTGAATAAATAAAATTTTTTAAAAGTTTACAAAAAAGAAACATAAAATTAACTATTTGTTTGCAAAATGTTGATAATGAGGTACTTATTTAATACCATTAATTAATCATTTGCTTATTTCACATATTTATTTGACATCTGCTATGTGTCAGTCATTATTTTCAGTACTAAAATATCACTATGAGGGGTCGGTGATAGCACAGTGGTTGGAGTGCTTGTCGTGCACTTTGCCAGCCAAGGTTTGACTCCTGCCTCACATATGCTCCCCAAGTCCTGCCAAGAGCAATTCTTGAGCAAAGAGCCAAGGAGTACACTCTGAGGTCTGCTGACTGTGGACCCCCAAAATAAGAAAACACTATGAACAAAACAAACATAAGCCTATGCTCCCATGGCATTTCATACAAATGAATATAACTAGGTTATATAAATGGTAACAATAACATTTATATATATTAATTCAATATAAATGCTCACTATTAATATCTACATTTTACAGGATGGAAATGAAATGAGACACCAAAGATTAAGCAATTGCACCAAAATTATCCAGCTACTACTTAATAAAGTTAAACTATGCTCATACCTGGTATATCTCCTGCTCCATGCCATCACCATTTTGCTTTATGCTACAATACTCTTGCCAGAAACACATGTGAGGCAGAAGGCAAGTAGAGATAATAGGAAGGAACAGGCAGATAGCTGTGTTTTACATTGTGTAGTACAGGAAGTCATTAGTGAGATGGTGGCATTGAAAGAGAGGAACTGATTATTAAGGAAGAGTGTTCTAGAGAAAGAATAGCAGAACAAAGGGCCCTGTGGCTTCCGAAATGGCAAGGAGGCCAGTCTTGCCAGGGAAGAGATAGATAGGATGAAGAGAGCAGAAGCAACAAGGAGATTATTCAAAGTCTTGTGGCCAAGGTTACTGAATAGGCTAGAGGGGAGTCATCAGATGATTTTTGAGCAAAGTATGGGTGTTATGTATGTGATTCTATTCTTATTTTTTTATGTTTTAGGGGCCTCAGCTGATAGGGCTGGGGGACTGCAGTACAAGAATCCAGTTCAGAGCCTCAAACATGCAAGGCACAGCCTACAGTGCTCGCAGCACGTCCCCAGCTCCTGTCCTATTAGAAACAATGAACCCCATCTTTGTTTTCTGTTTTTGAGCTACTGGCTCTGTGCTCAGGGATCACTCACGGTGGGTTGAAAGGACGATAAGGAGAGCCAGGAATCAAGCCCAGGTTAGTCGCATGCAAGGGAAAAGGTACCTGTTGTGTTATCACTCTGGACCCTGGGTTACTTTGCTTTGAATAGAGCATTGACTTTCAACTGCTGATCCAGGAACTAGTGCCAGTGTGCAGAAATATCCTGACAGTCTGCGAAAATGTTATCACTTCTTCACACAATGTCCACATGGATCCTGAGCCAAGTTTCCTGGGACAGCACTGTTCAGGAAGATGTTTATGAATGACGTTGTGTATGCGTGCCTTTGTTCACACACTTCAGCTTGTCTGTGAACAACTCAAATCCCATGCACCCTCGTACCTCCAAACCTTCTTAAATTTATAGCATTTGTCCATGTTTGTTTATCCATATTTGTTGTGCTGTTGAAGAAAATAATGTCTGGTGCCATTGTGTTATGAGTGTCTCACACAAAGTGAAGATAAGAGAGGTGGTAACCTCAAGAGATGAGTTTATGTTCTTTCCTCTCTACCCACCTCGTCACCCTGAGAAGATACCTGGAAAATTTTAGGATTGGTGCAAATCTGCTCTGAGTACCTGCACTGTACAGACATCACATATCACCAGCACCACAGGGCCATTGTCGAACAATTCCTGAGCTTCACTTACTCTATACAGCATGAGAAATGATCCGTGCTACCATTTTTATTTTTTGCTTTTTGGGTCACACCTGGCTCTTTGCTCAGGAATTACTCCTGGTTGTACTCGGGGGACTATATGGGATGCCAGGGATCGAAACAGGGTCAGCTGTGTGCAGGGCAAATGCCCTACAAACTGTGCTATCGCTCCGGCCCCTCTGCTACCAATTTCTTAAAATGTAGAACTCAGGTCTGTGGAAAGGAAATTTAGTCATAAATTCTATCTAGGTTTGCCAGGAACAAGTGATAAAAATTTATCTCACAGAAAATAATTTCAGGAGTTAATGGACAGCAAAGTAAAACTGGTTTGATTTTTTTTTGAGAAAGAGATTATGAGGAAGGAAAAAATAGAAAAATGTTCAAGAAAGATTGCAGCAGCTTCTCAGGGTGTGGGAAACTGGGTATACATCTCAGGTGCAGATGTAGCCCGCCTCCCAATGCCGGAACACTGAAGCTTGCTGCTTGCCTCTGCAGAGTGGGTTTTATAGATTTTCTCCCACACTGCTCGCACATGGAGTTTTCTATGCAGATAAGAATCTATTGCTGCTATAATCAAGGAGAAGAGCCTGAAACTTCTGGAGGCCCACCTATTTGGTTTTAATTTGACCAGCAGTGTCAGGGCTTACTACTGGCTCTGCACTCAGAGCATGGAGTGCAGTGATCCAAAATATAGTTAGTGCTGGGGTCGGGCCTGAGTAAGCAAGACAAGTAGCTTGTACACTGTGCTATCTCTCCAACCACACTTCACATAAGGACCAGGACCACAACATTTTGATTGTGCTGGAACCTCTTTAAAAGACAGGGTCCACGGCTGAAAATCTCCGCCCCCGCCAGGTGTGTGCGTGTCCCCCTGCGTCTCCGTCGGGACCCAAACTGCCCCAAGGAAGAGCGGAAACTCCATCATCGGGAACCAAGGCTAACTGCCTTGGATTCACTCTGGAACCTTGGGCGCTGCGCTCCTGGGACCGGCTGAAAATCTCCGCCCCCCGCCAGGTGTGTGCGTGTCCCCTGCGTCTCCGCGGACCCAAACTGCCCCAGGGAAGAGCGGAAACTCCATCAACGGGAACCAAGGCTAACTGCCTTGGTTTCACTCTGGAACCTTGGGCGCTGCGCTCCTGGGACCGGCTGAAAATCTCCGCCCCCCGCCAGGTGTGTGCGTGTCCCCTGCGTCTCCGCGGACCCAAACTGCCCCAGGGAAGAGCGGAAACTCCATCAACGGGAACCAAGGCTAACTGCCTTGGTTTCACTGCGAACACCTGGCGCTGCGCTCCTGGGACCGGCTGAAAATCTCCGCCCCCCGCCAGGTGTGTGCGTGTCCCCTGCGTCTCCGCGGACCCAAACTGCCCCAGGGAAGAGCGGAAACTCCATCAACGGGAACCAAGGCTAACTGCCTTGGTTTCACTGCGAGAACCTTGGGCGCTGCGCTCCTGGGACCGGCTGAAAATCTCCCCCCCGCCAGGTGTGTGCGTGTCCCCTGCGTCTCCGCTGGACCCAAACTGCCCCAGGGAAGAGCGGAAACTCCATCAACGGGAACCAAGGCTAACTGCCTTGGTTTCACTCTGGAACCTTGGGCGCTGCGCTCCTGGGACCGGCTGAAAATCTCCGCCCCCGCCAGGTGTGTGCGTGTCCCCCTGCGTCTCCGCTGGACCCAAACTGCCCCAGGGAAGAGCGGAAACTCCATCAACGGGAACCAAGGCTAACTGCCTTGGTTTCACTCTGCGGAACCTTGGGCGCTGCGCTCCTGGGACCGGCTGAAAATCTCCGCCCCCGCCAGGTGTGTGCGTGTCCCCTGCGTCTCCGCGGACCCAAACTGCCCCAAGGAAGAGCGGAAACTCCATCATCGGGAACCAAGGCTAACTGCCTTGGTTTCACTCTGGAACCTTGGGCGCTGCGCTCCTGGGACCGGCTGAAAATCCCCGCCCCGCCAGGTGTGTGCGTGTCCCCTGCGTCTCCGCGGACCCAAACTGCCCCAGGGAAGAGCGGAAACTCCATCAACGGGAACCAAGGCTAACTGCCTTGGTTTCACTCTTGAGAACCTTGGGCGCTGCGCTCCTGGGACCGGCTGAAAATCTCCGCCCCCGCCAGGTGTGTGCGTGTCCCCTGCGTCTCCGCGGACCCAAACTGCCCCAGGGAAGAGCGGAAACTCCATCAACGGGAACCAAGGCTAACTGCCTTGGTTTCACTCTGAACCTGGGCGCTGCGCTCCTGGGACCGGCTGAAAATCTCCGCCCCCGCCAGGTGTGTGCGTGTCCCCTGCGTCTCCGGGGACCCAAACTGCCCCAGGGAAGAGCGGAAACTCCATCAACGGGAACCAAGGCTAACTGCCTTGGTTTCACTCTGCGGAACCTTGGGCGCTGCGCTCCTGGGACCGGCTGAAAATCTCCGCCCCCGCCAGGTGTGTGCGTGTCCCCTGCGTCTCCGCGGACCCAAACTGCCCCAAGGAAGAGCGGAAACTCCATCATCGGGAACCAAGGCTAACTGCCTTGGTTTCACTCTGGAACCTTGGGCGCTGCGCTCCTGGGACCGGCTGAAAATCTCCGCCCCGCCAGGTGTGTGCGTGTCCCCTCGTCTCCTGGGACCCAAACTGCCCCAGGGAAGAGCGGAAACTCCATCAACGGGAACCAAGGCTAACTGCCTTGGTTTCACTCTGGAACCTGGGCGCTGCTCTCCTGGGACCGGCTGAAACTCTCCGCCCCCCCGCCAGGTGTGTGCGTGTCCCCTGCGTCTCCGCGGACCCAAACTGCCCCAGGGAAGAGCGGAAACTCCATCAACGGGAACCAAGGCTAACTGCCTTGGCTTCACTCTGGAACCTTGGGCGCTGCGCTCCTGGGACCGGCTGAAAATCTCCGCCCCCCACCCCCGCCAGGTGTGTGCGTGTCCCCCCTCGTCTCCGCGGACCCAAACTGCCCCAGGGAAGAGCGGAAACTCCATCAACGGGAACCAAGGCTAACTGCCTTGGTTTCACTCTGGAACCTTGGGCGCTGCGCTCCTGGGACCGGCTGAAAATCTCCGCCCCCGCCAGGTGTGTGCGTGGTCCCCTGCGTCTCCGCGGACCCAAACTGCCCCAGGGAAGAGCGGAAACTCCATCAACGGGAACCAAGGCTAACTGCCTTGGTTTCACTCGCGGAACCTTGGGCGCTGCGCTCCTGGGACCGGCTGAAAATCTCCGCCCCCCGGCCAGGTGTGTGCGTGTCCCCTGCGTCTCCGCGGACCCAAACTGCCCCAAGGGAAGAGCGGAAACTCCATCAACGGGAACCAAGGCTAACTGCCTTGGTTTCACTCTGCGAACCTTGGGCGCTGCGCCTCCTGGGACCGGCTGAAAATCTCCGCCCCGCCAGGTGTGTGCGTGTCCCCTGCGTCTCCGCGGACCCAAACTGCCCCAGGGAAGAGCGGAAACTCCATCAACGGGAACCAAGGCTAACTGCCTTGGTTTCACTCTGCGGAACCTTGGGCGCTGCGCTCCTGGGACCGGCTGAAAATCTCCGCCCCCCGCCAGGTGTGTAGCGTGTCCCCTGCGTCTCCGCGGACCCAAACTGCCCCAGGGAAGAGCGGAAACTCCATCAACGGGAACCAAGGCTAACTGCCTTGGTTTCACTGGGGAACCTTGGGCGCTGCGCTCCTGGGACCGGCTGAAAATCCCGCCCCCGCCAGGTGTGTGCGTGTCCCCCGCGTCTCCAGGGACCCAAACTGCCCCAGGGAAGAGCGGAAACTCCATCAACGGGAACCAAGGCTAACTGCCTTGGTTTCACTCTGGAACGTTGGGCGCTGCGCTCCTGGGACCGGCTGAAAATCTCCGCCCCCGCCAGGTGTGTGCGTGTCCCCTGCTTCTCAGCGGACCCAAACTGCCCCAGGGAAGAGCGGAAACTCCATCAACGGGAACCAAGGCTAACTGCCTTGGTTTCACTCTGGAACCTTGGGCGCTGCGCTCCTGGGACCGGCTGAAAATCTCCGCCCCCGCCAGGTGTGTGCGTGTCCCCTGCGTCTCCGCGGACCCAAACTGCCCCAGGGAAGAGCGGAAACTCCATCAACGGGAACCAAGGCTAACTGCCTTGGTTTCACTCTGGAACCTTGGCGCTGCGCTCCTGGGACCGGCTGAAAATCTCCCCCCCCCGCCAGGTGTGTGCGTGTCCCCTGCGTCTCCGGGTGACCCAAACTGCCCCAGGGAAGAGCGGAAACTCCATCAACGGGAACCAAGGCTAACTGCCTTGGTTTCACTGCGGAACACCTTGGGCGCTGCGCTCCTGGGACCGGCTGAAAATCTCCGCCCCGCCAGGTGTGTGCGTGTCCCCTGCGTCTCCGCGGACCCAAACTGCCCCAGGGAAGAGCGGAAACTCCATCAACGGGAACCAAGGCTAACTGCCTTGGTTTCACTCTGGAACCTTGGGCGCTGCGCTCCTGGGACCGGCTGAAAATCTCCGCCCCGCCAGGTGTGTGCGTGTCCCCTGCGTCTCCAGCGGACCCAAACTGCCCCAGGGAAGAGCGGAAACTCCATCAACGGGAACCAAGGCTAACTGCCTTGGTTTCACTCTGGAACCTTGGGCGCTGCGCTCCTGGGACCGGCTGAAAATCTCCGCCCCCGCCAGGTGTGTGCGTGTCCCCTGCGTCTCCGGGGACCCAAACTGCCCCAGGGAAGAGCGGAAACTCCATCATCGGGAACCAAGGCTAACTGCCTTGGTTTCACTCGCGGAACCTTGGGGCCTGCGCTCCTGGGACCGGCTGAAAAATCTCCGCCCCCCGCCAGGTGTGTGCGTGTCCCCTGCGTCTCCGCGGACCCAAACTGCCCCAGGGAAGAGCGGAAACTCCATCAACGGGAACCAAGGCTAACTGCCTTGGTTTCACTCGCGGAACCTTGGGCGCTGCGCTCCTGGGACCGGCTGAAAATCTCCCGCCCCCCGCCAGGTGTGTGCGTGTCCCCTGCGTCTCCGCGGACCCAAACTGCCCCAGGGGAAGAGCGGAAACTCCATCAACGGGAACCAAGGCTAACTGCCTTGGTTTCACTCGCGGAACCTTGGGCGCTGCGCTCCTGGGACCGGCTGAAAATCCCCGCCCCCGCCAGGTGTGTGGCGTGTCCCCTGCGTCTCCGCGGACCCAAACTGCCCCCAGGGAAGAGCGGAAACTCCATCAACGGGAACCAAGGCTAACTGCCTTGGTTTCACTCTGCGAACCTTGGGCGCTGCGCTCCTGGGACCGGCTGAAAATCTCCCCCCCCGCCAGGTGTGTGCGTGTCCCTGCGCTCTCCAAGGACCCAAACTGCCCCAGGGAAGAGCAGGAAACTCCATCAACGGGAACCAAGGCTAACTGCCTTGGTTTCACTCTGGAACCTCGGGCGCTGCGCTCCTGGGACCGGCTGAAAATCTCCGCCCCCGCCAGGTGTGTGCGTGTCCCTGCGTCTCCGCGGACCCAAACTGCCCCAGGGAAGAGCGGAAACTCCATCAACGGGAACCAAGGCTAACTGCCTTGGTTTCACTGCGGAACCTTGGGCGCTGCGCTCCTGGGACCGGCTGAAAATCTCCGCCCCCGCCAGGTGTGTGCGTGTCCCCTGCGTCTCCGCGGACCCAAACTGCCCCAGGGAAGAGCGGAAACTCCATCAACGGGAACCAAGGCTAACTGCCTTGGTTTCACTCGCGAACCTTGGGCGCTGCGCTCCTGGGACCGGCTGAAAATCCCCCCCCCGCCAGGTGTGTGCGTGTCCCCTGCGTCTCCATGGGACCCAAACTGCCCCAAGGAAGAGCGGAAACTCCATCAACGGGAACCAAGGCTAACTGCCTTGGTTTCACTCTGGAACCTTGGGCGCTGCGCTCCTGGGACCGGCTGAAAATCTCCCGCCCCCCCCGCCAGGTGTGTGCGTGGTCCCCTGCGTCTCCGCGGACCCAAACTGCCCCAGGGAAGAGCGGAAACTCCATCAACGGGAACCAAGGCTAACTGCCTTGGTTTCACTCGCGGAGCCTTGGGCGCTGCGCTCCTGGGACCGGCTGAAAATCTCCCGCCCCCCGCCAGGTGTGTGCGTGTCCCCTGCATCTCCGCGGACCCAAAACTGCCCCAGGGAAGAGCGGAAACTCCATCAACGGGAACCAAGGCTAACAGCCTTGGTTTCACTCTGGAGACCTTGGGCGCTGCGCTCCTGGGACCGGCTGAAAATCTCCGCCCCCGCTAGGTGTGTGCGTGTCCCCTGCGTTTCCTGGGGACCCAAACTGCCCCAGGGAAGAGCGGAAACTCCATCATCGGGAACCAAGGCTAACTGCCTTGGTTTCACTCTGGGGAACCTTGGGCGCTGCGCTCCTGGGACCGGCTGAAAATCTCCGCCCCGCCAGGTGTGTGCGTGTCCCCTGCGTCTCCAGCGGACCCAAACTGCCCCAGGGAAGAGCGGAAACTCCATCAAGCGGAACCAAGGCTAACTGCCTTGGTTTCACTCTGGAACCCGGGCGCTGCGCTCCTGGGACCGGCTGAAAATCTCCGCCCCCCCCGCCAGGTGTGTGCGTGTCCCCTGCGTCTCCGCGGACCCAAACTGCCCCAGGGAAGAGCGGAAACTCCATCAACGGGAACCACGGCTAACTGCCTAGGTTTCACTTGGGAACCTTGGGCGTGCGCTCCTGGGACCGGCTGAATATCTCCGCCCCGCCAGGTGTGTGCGTGTCCCCTGCGTCTCCGCGGACCCAAACTGCCCCAGGGAAGAGCGGAAACTCCATCAACGGGAACCAAGGCTAACTGCCTTGGTTTCACTCTCGGAACCTTGGGCGCTGGCTCCTGGGACCGGGCTGAAAATCTCCGCCCCCCCAGGTGTGTGCGTGCCCCCCCCTGCGTCTCATGGACCCAAACTGCCCCAGGGAGAGCAGAAACTCCATCAACGGGAACCAAGGCTAACTGCCTTGGTTTCACTGGGGAACACTTGGGCGCTGCGCTCCTGGGACCGGCTGAAAATCTCCGCCCCCGCCAGGTGTGTGCGTGTCCCCTGCGTCTCAGGACCCAAACTGCCCCAGGGAAGAGCGGAAACTCCATCAACGGGAACCAAGGCTAACTGCCTTGGTTTCACTGCGGAACCTATGGGCGCTGCGCTCCTGGGACCCGGCTGAAAATCTCCGCCCCCGCCAGGTGTGTCGTGTCCCTGCGTCTCCACGGACCCAAACTGCCCCAGGGAAGAGCGGAAACTCCATCAACGGAACCAAGGCTAACTGCCTTGGTTTCACTGCGAACTGGGGCGCTGCGCTCCTGGGACCGGCTGAAAATCTCCCCCCCCGCCAGGTGTGTGGCGTGTCCCCTGCGTCTCCGCGGACCCAAACTGCCCCAGGGAAGAGCGGAAACTCCATCATCGGGAACCAAGGCTAACTGCCTTGGTTTCACTCTTGAACCTTGGGCGCTGCGCTCCTGGGACCGGCTGAAAATCTCCGCCCCCCCGCCAGGTGTGTGCGTGTCCCCTCTGCGTCTCCAGCGGACCCAAACTGCCCCAGGGAAGAGCGGAAACTCCATCAACGGGAACCAAGGCTAACTGCCTTGGTTTCACTCTGCGGAGCCTTGGGCGCTGCGCTCCTGGGACCGGCTGAAAATCTCCCGCCCGCCAGGTGTGTGCGTGTCCCCTGCATCTCCGCGGGACCCAAACTGCCCCAGGGAAGAGCGGAAACTCCATCAACGGGAACCAAGGCTAACAGCCTTGGTTTCACTCTGGGACCCAGGCTGCGCTCCTGGGACCGGCTGAAAATCTCGCCCCCGCTAGGTGTGTGCGTGTCCCCTGCGTTTCTGCGGACCCAAACTGCCCCAGGGAAGAGCGGAAACTCCATCAACGGGAACCAAGGCTAACTGCCTTGGTTTCACTGCTGGAACCTTGGGCGCTGCGCTCCTGGGACCGGCTGAAAATCGCGCCCCGCCAGGTGTGTGGCGTGTCCCCTGCGTCTCCAGCGGACCCAAACTGCCCCAGGGAAGAGCGGAAACTCCATCAACGGGAACCAAGGCTAACTGCCTTGGTTTCACTCTGGAACCTTGGGCGCTGCGCCTCCTGGGACCGGCTGAAAATCTCCCGCCCGCCAGGTGTGTGCGTGTCCCCTGCGTCTCCGCGGACCCAAACTGCCCCAGGGAAGAGCGGAAACTCCATCAATGGGAACCAAGGTTAACTGCCTTGGTTTCACTCTGGAACCTTGGGCGCTGCGCTCCTGGGACCGGCTGAAAATCTCCGCCCGCCAGGTGTGTGCGTGTCCCCTGTCTCCGCGGGACCCAAACTGCCCCAGGGAAGGCGGAAACTCCATCAACGGGAACCAAGGCTAACTGCCTTGGTTTCACTCGGGAACCTTGGGCGCTGCGCTCCTGGGACCGGCTGAAAATCTCCGCCCCACCCCCGCCAGGTGTGTGCGTGTCCCCTGCGTCTCTGCGGGACCCAAACTGCCCCAGGGAAGAGCGGGAACTCCATCAACGGGAACCAAGGCTAACTGCCTTGGTTTCACTGCAGAACCTTGGGCGCTGCGCTCCTGGGACGGCTGAAAATCTCCGCCCCGCCAGGTGTGTGCGTGTCCCCTGCGTCTCCGCGGACCCAAACTGCCCCAAGGGAAGAGCGGAAACTCCATCATCGGGAACCAAGGCTAACTGCCTTGGTTTCACTCGGGAACCTTGGGTGCTGCGCTCCTGGGACCGGCTGAAAATCTCCCGCCCCCGCCAGGTGTGTGCGTGTCCCCTGCGTCTCCTGCGGACCCAAACTGCCCCAGGGAAGGCGGAAACTCCATCAACGGGAACCAAGGCTAACTGCCTTGGTTTCACTGGGAAACCTGGGGCGCTGCGCTCCTGGGACCGGCTGAAAATCTCCGCTCCCCCACCAGGTGTGTGCGTGTCCCTGCGTCTCCAGAACCAAACTGCCCCAAGGAAGAGCATAAACTCCATCATCGGGAACCAAGGCTAACTGCCTTGGTTTCACTGTAGAACCTTGGCGCTGCGCCTCCTGGGACCGGCTGAAAATCTCCCGCCCGCCAGGTGTGTGCGTGTCCCCCTGCGTCCTCGCGAACCCAAACTGCCCTAGGGAAGAGCGGAAACTCCATCAACGGGAACCAAGGCTAACTGCCTTGGTTTCACTCGGAACAGCGCTGCGCTCCTGGGACCGGCTGAAAATCTCCGCCCCCGCCAGGTGTGTGCGTGTCCCCTGCGTCTCCGCAGACCCAAACTGCCCCAGGGAAGAGCGGGAAACTCCATCAACGGGAACCAAGGCTAACTGCCTTGGTTTCACTGCAGAACCTTGGGCGCTGCGCTCCTGGGACCGCTGAAAATCCCCCCCCCCCCCCGCCAGGTGTGTGCGTGTCCCCTGCGCTCCACGGGACCCAAACTGCCCCAGGGAAGAGCGGAAACTCAATCAACGGGAACCAAGGCTAACTGCCTTGGTTTCACTCGGAGCCCTGGGCGCTGCGCTCCTGGGACCGGCTGAAAATCTCCGCCGCCAGGTGTGTGCGTGTCCCCTGCATCTCCGCGGACCCAAACTGCCCCAGGGAAGAGCGGAAACTCCATCAACGGGAACCAAGGCTAACAGCCTTGGTTTCACTCTGCGGAACCGGGCGCTGCACTCCTGGGACCGGCTGAAAATCTCCCGCCCCCCCGCTAGGTGTGTGCGTGTCCCCTGCGTTTCTCGCGGACCCAAACTGCCCCAGGGAAGAGCGGAAACTCCATCATCGGGAACCAAGGCTAACTGCCTTGGTTTCCTGAGAACCCTGGCGCTGCGCTCCTGGGACCGGCTGAAAATCTCCCCCCCGCCAGGTGTGTGCGTGTCCCCTGCGTCTCCGCGGACCCAAACTGCCCCAGGGAAGGCGGAAACTCCATCAACGGGAACCAAGGCTCAACTGCCTTGGTTTCACTCAGAACAACCTGGCGCTGCGGCTCCTGGGACCGGCTGAAAATCTCCGGCGCCCCGCCAGGTGTGTGCGTGTCCCCTGGTCTCCGCGGACCCAAACTGCCCCAGGGAAGAGCGGGAAACTCCATCAACGGGACCAAGGCTAACTGCCTAGGTTTCACTCCGGAACCTTGGGCGCTGCGCTCCTGGGACCGGGCTGAAAATCTCCGCCCCGCCAGGTGTGTGTCGTGTCCCCTGCGTCTCAGCGGACCCAAACTGCCCCAGGGAAGAGCGGAAACTCCATCAACAGGGAACCAAGGCTAACTGCCTTGGTTTCACTCTGGAACCTTGGGCGCTGCGCTCCTGGGACCGCTGAAAATCTCCGCCCGCCAGGTGTGTGCGTGTCCCCTGCGTCTCAAGACCAAAACTGCCCCAGGGAAGAGCGGAAACTCCATCAACGGGAACCAAGGCTAACTGCCTTGGTTTCACTCTGAACCTTGGGCGCTGCGCTCCTGGGACCAGCTGAAAATCTCCGCCCCGCCAGGTGTGTGCGTGTCCCCTGCGTCTCCATGGACCCAAACTGCCCCAGGGGAAGGCGGAAACTCCATCACGGGAACCAAGGCTAACTGCCTTGGTTTCACTTGGAACCTGGCTGCGCTCCTGGGACCGGCTGAAAATCTCCGCCCGCCAGGTGTGTGCGTGTCCCCTGCGTCTCCGCGGACCCAAACTGCCCCAGGGAAGAGCCGGAAACTCCATCAACGGGAACCAAGGCTAACTGCCTTGGTTTCACTCTTGAACCTTGGGCTGCGCTCCTGGGACCGGCTGAAAATCTCCGCCCCGCCAGGTGTGTGCGTGTCCCCTTGCGTCTCCGCGGACTAAACTGCCCAAGGAAGGCGGAAACTCCATCACGGGAACCAAGGTAACTGCCTTGGTTTCACTCTGGAACAACAGGCGCTGCGCTCCTGGGACCGGCTGAAAATCTCCGCCGCCAGGTGTGTGCGTGTCCCCTGCGTCTCCGCGGACCTAAACTGCCCCAGGGAAGGCGGAAACTCCATCAACGGGAACCAAGGCTAACTGCCTTGGTTTCACTCTGGAACCTTAGGCGCTGCGCTCCTGGGACCGGCTGAAAATCTCCGCCCCCGCCAGGTGTGTGCGTGTCCCCTGGGTCTCCGTGGACCCAAACTGCCCCAGGGAAGGCGGAAACTCCATCAACGGGAACCAAGGCTAACTGCCTTGGTTTCACTCTGGAGACCTGGGGCTGCGCTCCTGGGACCGGCTGAAAATCTCCGCCCCGCTAGGTGTGTGCGTCCCCCTGCGTTTCCTGGACCCAAACTGCCCCAGGGAAGAGCGGAAACTCCATCAACGGGAACCAAGGCTAACTGCCTTGGTTTCCTCTTGAACAGGCTGCTGCGCTCCTGGGACCGGCTGAAAATCCTCCGCCCCCCGCCAGGTGTGTGCGTGTCCCCTGCGTCTCCGGGACCCAAACTGCCCCAGGGAAGAGCGGAAACTCCATCAACGGGAACCAAGGCTAACTGCCTTGGTTTCACTCTGCGAACCTGGGGCTGCTCCTGGGACCGGCTGAAAATCTCCCGCCCGCCAGGTGTGTGCGTGTCCCCTGCGTCTCGCGGACCCAAACTGCCCCAGGGAAGAGCGGAAACTCCATCAATGGGAACCAAGGTTAACTGCCTTGGTTTCACTCTGAACCGGCGCTGCGCTCCTGGGACCGGCTGAAAATCTCCGCCCCGCCAGGTGTGTGCGTGTCCCCTGCGTCTCCGCGGACCCAAACTGCCCCAGGAAGAGCGGAAACTCCATCAACGGGAACCAAGGCTAACTGCCTTGGTTTCCTCTGGGAACATTGGGCGCTGCGCTCCTGGGACCGGCTGAAAATCTCGCCCCCGCCAGGTGTGTGCGTGTCCCCCTGCGTCTCGAGGACCCAAACTGCCCCAGGAAGAGCGGAAACTCCATCAACGGGAACCAAGGCCTAACTGCCTTGGGTTTCACTCTGGGACTTGGGCGCTGCGCTCCTGGGACCGGCTGAAAATCTCCGCCCCCCGCCAGGTGTGCCGTGTCCCCCTGGTCTCCAGCGGACCCAAACTGCCCCAGGGGAAGGCGGAAACTCCATCAACGGGAACCAAGGCTAACTGCCTTGGTTTCACTCTGGAGACAGGTGCTGCGCTCCTGGGACCGGCTGAAAATCTCGCCCCGCCAGGTGTGTGCGTGTCCCCTGCGTCTCCACTGGACCCAAACTGCCCCAGGGGAAGGCGGAAACTCCATCAACGGGAACCAAGGCTAACTGCCTTGGTTTCACTCTTGAACCTTGGGCGCTGCGCTCCTGGGACCGGCTGAAAATCTCCGCCCCCCCAGGTGTTGTGCGTGTCCCCCTGCGTCTCCGCGGACCCAAACTGCCCCAGGGAAGAGCAGAAACTCCATCGGGGGGACCAAGGCTAACTGCCTTGGTTTCACTCTGGGAACAGGCGCTGCGCTCCTGGGACCGGCTGAAAATCTCCGCCCCACGCCAGATGTGTGCGTGTCCCCTGCGTCTCCATGGACCCCAAACTGCCCCAGGGAAGGCGGAAACTCCATCAACGGGAACCAAGGCTAACTGCCTTGGTTTCCTCTGGGGAACCTTGGGCGCTGCGCTCCTGGGACCGGCTGAAAATCTCCGCCCGCCAGGTGTGTGCGTGTCCCCTGCGTCTCCGCGGACCCAAACTGCCCCAGGGAAGGCGGAAACTCCATCAACGGGGAACCAAGGCTAACTGCCTTGGTTTCACTCTGGGGAACCTTGGGCGCTGCGCTCCTGGGACCGGCTGAAAATCTCCGCCCCCCCCCGCCAGGTGTGTGCGTGTCCCTGCGTCTCCAGCGGACCCAAACTGCCCCAGGGAAGAGCGGAAACTCCATCAGCGGGAACCAAGGCTAACTGCCTTGGTTTCACTCTGGAACCACAGGCGCTGCGGCTCCTGGGACCGGCTGAAAATCTCCGCCCCCGCCAGGTGTGCGTGTCCCCTGCGTCTCCTTGGTCCCAAACTGCCCCAGGGAAGAGCGGAAACTCCATCAGGAGGAACCAAGGCTAACTGCCTTGGTTTCACTCTTGGGACACTAGGGCGCTGCAGCTCCTGGGACCGGCTGAAAATCTCCGCCCCCCCAGGTGTGTGCGTGTTTTCCCCTGCGTCTCTGTGGACCCAAACTGCCCCGGGAAGAGCTGGAAACTCCATCAACGGGAACCAAGGCTAACTGCCTTGGTTTCACTGGGGAACAACGGGTGCTGCGCTCCTGGGACCGGCTGAAAATCTCCCCCGCCAGGTGTGTGCGTGTCCTCGTCTCCCGCTGGACCCAAACTGCCCCAGGAAGAGCGGAAACTCCATCAAGGGAACCAAGGCTAACTGCCTTGGTTTCACTCTGGGAACCATGGGAGCTGCGCTCCTGGGACCGACTGACAATCTCCGCCCCCGCCAGGTGTGCGTGTCCCCTCGTCTCAGTGGACCCAAACTGCCCCAGGAAGGCGGGAAACTCCATCAACGGGAACCAAGGCTAACTGCCTTGGTTTCACTCTGGAACCTTGGGCGCTGCTCCTGGGACCGGCTGAAAACCTCACCCCGCCATATATAGTGCGTGTCCCCTGCGTCTCCGCTGACCCAAACTGCCCCGGGAAGAGCGGAA
>JAJIBD010010319.1:0-18144 GCA_021461705.1 Cryptotis parvus | reverse complement strand
GCTCGCGCCGAGCCCAGCTGATGATGGGATCCCTACGAGGGCAGATGGGTTTTGTGTGTTGTCCCATCGCCTCTGGCGGGTCCCGAAGCAGCCTGATGAAACTCGCCCTTCACACTAGCCACTAATATCACTGTCCGACGCTGGGAAGCTACCTCACGCACCAGATCAATTAGATCAAAACCAGTTCGAGCCCAGGTAGGCGAGCCCAGGTAGGCGGCTCTCTGAAGCGGGAATCACTGGGAATTCGTCAGATGGAGTCAGGGTTCGGCCATTGCCTCTCCATTTTGTCGAGCTTGGTGGCACGCCCAGGAGCTGCCCGGGAACTAGCATTAGAGCTTCGCAGTGGCTGGGGAGGCTGGGAATTCAGCTCGCGCCGAACCCTGCTGAGGATGGGATCCCCAGGAGGGCAGATGGGTTTTGGGTGTTGGCCCATTGCCTCTGGCGGGTCCCGAAGCAGCCTGATGAAACTCGCCCATCCCACTCGCCGCCATTTTCACTGTCTGGATGCCTGGAAACTGCCTCACGACCAGATCAACAGATCAAAACCAGTTCGAGCCCAGGAAGGCGGCCCCAGAGGCGAAATCACTGGAAATTCTTCAGATGGAGTCAGGGTTCGCCATTCCCCTCTCCATTTTGTCCATTTTGTCGAGCCTGGTGGCCCTGCCCAGGAGCTGCCCGGGAACCAGCATTAGAGCTTTGGAAGCGGCTGGGGACGCTGGAATTCGCCTCTGGGGGTCCCGGGAAGCAAAGTGATGAAACTTCGCCCATCACACTATCCACCATTTTCGCTGTCTGGATACTGGGAAACTGCCTCACGACCAGATCAACAGAGCAAAACCAGTTCGAGCCCAGGTAGGCGGCTCCCAGAAGCGGGAATCACTGGGAATTCTTCAGATGGAGTCAGGGTTCGGCCATTCCTCTCCGTTTTGTTGAGCCTGGTGGCTCCCGCCCAGGTGCTGCCTCGGGAACCAGCATTAGAGGCTTCGCAAGCGGCTGGGGAGGCTGGAATTCGGCTCGCACGGAGCCCAGCTGAGGATGGGATCTCCAGGAGGGCAGATGGGTTTGGGTGTTGGCCCATCGCCTCTGGGGGTCCCGGAAGCAGCCTAATGAAAACTCGCCCTTCACAATGGCCACCATTTCCGCTGTCCAGACGCTGGGAAACTGCCTCATGACCAGATGGACAGAGCAAAACCAGTTCGAGCCCAAGTAGCGGCTCCCAGAAGCGGGAATCACTGGGAATTTTTCAGATGGAGTCAGGGTTCTGGCATTCCCCTCTCTAATTTTTTTCGAGCCTGGTAGCCCCCGCCAGGAGCTGCCCAAGAACCAGCATTAGAGCTACGCAAGCGGCTGGGGGAGGCTGGAATCGGCTCGTGCCGGCCCCAGCTGACGATGGGATCCCCAGGCGGCAGATGGGTTTTGGGTGTTGGCCCATCGCCTCTGGGGGTCCCGGAAGCAGCCGGATGAAACTCGCCCTTCACACTAGCCACCATTTTCACTGTCCGACGCTGGGAAGCTGCCTCACGACCAGATCAACAGATCAAAACCAGTTCGAGTCCAGGTAGGCAGCTCCCAGAAGGGGAATCTCTGGGAATTCGTCAGATGGAGTCAGGGTTCGGCCACTCCCTCTCCATTTTGTCGAAGCCTGGTGGCCCCGCCCAGGACCTGCCCGGGAACCAGCATTAGAGCCGCAAGCTGGCAGGGGATGCTGGAATTCAGCTCGCGCCAAGCCCAGCTGAGGATGGGATCCCCAGGAGGGCAGATGGGTTTTGGGTGTTGGCCCATCGCCTCTGGGGGGTCCCGGAAGCAGCCGGATGACACTCGCCCATCACTCTATCCACCATTTTTGCTGTCCCGTTCTCTGAGAAAAGTCTCACGACCAGATAAACAGAGGCAAAACAAGTTCGAGCTCAGGTAGGCGGCTCCCAGAAGCGGGAATCACTGGGAATTCGTCAGATGGAGTCAGGGTTCGGCCATTCCCTCTCCATTTTGTGGAGCCTGGTGGCCCCGCCAGGAGCTGCCCGGGAACCACATTAGAGCTTCGAAAGCGACTGGGAGGCTGGAATTCGACTCACGCCGAGGGCAGCTGAGGATGGGATCCCCAGGAGGGCAGGTGGGTTTTGGGTGTTGGACCATCGCCTCTGGGGGTCCCGGAAGCAGCCTGATGAAACTTCGCCCATCACACTGGCCACCATTTTCACTGTCCGGACGGCTGGGAAAATGCCTCACGACCAGATCAACAGAGCAAAACCAGTTCGAGCCCAAGTAGGCGGCTCCCAGAAGCGGGATTCACTGGGAATTCATCAGATGGAGTCAGGGTTTGGCCATTTTCCTATCCATTTTGTCCAGCCTGGTGGCCCCGCCAAGGAGCTGCCCGGGAACCAGAAATAGAGCTTCGCAAGCCGCTGGGGAGGGAGGGACATCGACTTGCGCCAAGCCCAGCTGACTATGGGATCCCCAGGAGAGCAGATGCGTTTTGGGCATTGGCCCATCGCCTCTGGAGGGTCCCAGAAGCAGCCTGATAAAACTCGCCCATCACACTATCCACCATTTTCGCTCTCCGGACGCTGGGAAACAGCCTCACGACCAGATCAACACAGTAAAACCAGTTCGAGCCCAGGTTGGCGACTCCCAGAAGCGGGAATCACTTTCAATTTTTCAGATGGTGTCAGGGGTTCTGCCATTCCCTCTCCATTTTTTCAAGCTTGGTGGCCCTGCCCAGGAGCTGCCCGGGAACCAGCATTAGAGTTTAGCAAGCGGCTGGGGAGGCCGGAATTTGGCTGGCACCGGCCCCAGCGGACGATGGGATCCCCAGGAGGGCCGATGGGTTTTGGGTGTTGACCCATCGCCTCTGGGGGTCCCGAAGCAGCCTGATGAAACCTCGCCCTTCACACTAGCCACCATTTTGACTCTCCGGATGCTGGGAAACTGCCTCACGACCAGATGAACAGATCAAAACTAGTTTGAGCCCAGGTAGGCGGCTCCCAAAAAGCGGGAATCACTGGGAATTCGTCAGATGGAGTAAGGGTTCGGCCATTCCCTCTCCATTTTGTCGAGCCTGGTGGCCCCGCCCAGGACCTCCCGGGAACCAGCATTAGAGCCAAGCAGCTGGGGAGGCTGGAATTCAGCTCGCGCCTAGCCCAGCTGAGGATGGGATCCCCAGGAGGGCATATGGGTTTTGGGTGTTGGCCCATCGCCTCTGGGGGTCCCCGGTAGCAGCCGGATGAAACTCGCCCATCATACTATCTACCATTTTCGCTGTCCGGACTCTGGGAAAAATCTCACGACCAGATGAACAGAGCAAAACCAGTTCGAGCCCAGGTAGGTGGCTCCCAGAAGAGGGAATCACTGGGAATTCTTCACATGGAGTCAGGGTTCGGCCATTCCCTCTGCATTTTGTGGAGCCTGGTGGGCCCGCCCAGGAGCTTCCGGGGAACCAGCATTAGAGCTTGAGCGGCTGGGGGGAGGCTGGATGGCTCGCGACGAGCCCAGCTGGGATGGGATCCCAAGGAGGGGCAGATGGGTTTGGGTGTTGGCCCATCGCCTCGGGGGCCCCGAAGCAGCTGATGAAACTCGCCCATCACACTGGCCCCATTTCGCTGTCCGGACGCTGGGAAACTGCCTCACCACCAGATCAACGGAGCAAAACCAGTTCGAGCCCAGAAGGCGGCCTCCCAGAAGCGGGAATCAATGGGAATTTTTCAGATGGAGTCATGGTTCTGCCATTCCTCTCCATTTTGTTGAGCCTGGTGGCCCCGCCCAGGAGCTGCCCGCGATCCAGCATTAGAGCTTCGCTAGCGGCTGGGGTGGCGGGAATTCGGCTCGCGCCAAGCCCAGCTGACGATGGGATCCCCAGGAGGGCAGATAGGTTTTCGGTGTTGGCCCATCGCCTCTGGGGGGTTCACGGAAGCAGCCTGATGAAACTCGCCCTTCACACTAGCCACCATTTTCACTGTCCGGCACTGGAAGCTTCCTCACGCCCAGATCAACAGATCAAAACCAGTTCGAGCCCAGGTAGGCAGCTCCAAAAGCGGAATCACTGGTAATTTGTCAGATGGAGTCAGGGTTCGGCCATTCCCTCTCCATTTTTGTCGAGCCTCGTGGTCCCGCCCAGGAGCTGCCCGGGAACCAGCTTTACAGCTTCACAAGTGGCTGGGGAGGCTGGAATTCAGCTCACGCCGAGCCCAGCTGAGGATGGGATCCCCAGTAGGGCAGATGGGTTTTGGGGTGTTGGACCATCGCCTCTGGGGGGTCCCGGAAGCAGCGTGATGAAACTCCGCCCATCACACTATCCACCATTTTCACTGTCTGGACGCTGGGAAAGTGCCTCACGACCAGATCAACAGATCAAAACCAGTTCGAGCCCAGGTAGGCGGCTCCCAGAAGCGGGAATCACTGGGAATTCTTCAGATGGAGTCAGGGTTCGGCCATTCCCTCTCCATTTTGTTGAGCCTGGTGGCCCCGCCCAGGAGCTGCCTGGGAACCAGCATTAGAGCTCTCGCAAGTGGCTGGGAGGCTGGAATTCGGCTCGCGCCATGCCCAGCTGATGATGGGATCCCCAGTAGGGCAGATGGGTTTTGGGTGTTGGACCATCGCCTCTGGGGTTCCCGGAAGCAGCCTGATGAAACTGCCCATCACAATATTCACCATTTTCGCTGTCTGGACTCTGGGAGACTGCCTCACGACCAGATTAACAGAACAAAACCAGTTCGAGCCCAGGTAGGCGGCTCCCAGAAGTGGGAATAACTGGGAATTCTTCAGATGGCGTCAGGGTTCGGCCATTTCCCTCTCCATTTTTGTCTAGCCTGGTGGCCCCGCCCACAAGCTGCCCGGGAACCTGCATTAGAGCCGTAGCGGCTGGGGAGGCTGGAATTCGCCTCTGGGGTTCCCGGAAGCAGCCTGATGAAACTGCCCATCACAATATTCACCATTTTCGCTGTGTGGACACTGGGAAACTGCCTCACGACCAGATCAACAGAGCTAAACCAGTTCGAGCACTGGTAGGCGGCTCCGCAGAAGCGGGCATCACTGGGAATTTTTAAGATGGAGTCAGGGTTCGGCCATTCCCTCTCCATTTTGTCGAGCCTGGTGGCCCCGCCCAGTAGCTGCCCGGGAACCAGCATTAGAGCTTCGTAAGCGGCTGGGGAGGCTGGAATTCGGCTCGCGCCGAGCCCAGCTGATAATCGATCCAGAGGAGTGCAGATGGGTTTTGGGTGTGGCCCATCGCCTCTGGGGGTCCCGGAGCAGCCTGATGAAACTCGCCCATCACACTATCCACCATTTTCGCTGTCTGGACGCTGGGAAACTGCCTCACGACCAGATCAACAGAGCAAAACCAGTTCGAGCCCAGATAGGCGGCTCCCAGAAGCGGGAATCACTGGGAATTCTTGAGATTGAGTCAGGGTTTGGCCATCCCCTCTCCATTTTGTTGAGCCTGGTGGCCCCGCCCAGGAGCTGCCCGAGAACCAGCATTAGATCTTCGGAAGCGGCTGGGGAGGCTGGAATTCCGCTACCGCCGAGCCCAGCTGAGGATGGGATCCCCAGGAGGACAGATAGGTTTTGGGGTGTTGGCCCATCGCCTCTGGCGGGTCCCGGAAGCAGCCTGATAAAACTCGCCCGTCACACTGGCCACCCTTTTCGCTGTCCGGACGCTGGGAAACTGCCTCACGACCAGATCAACGGAGCAAAAACCAGTTCGAGCCCACCTAGGCGGCTCCCAGAAGCGGGAATCACTGGGAATTTTTCAGATGGAGTCAGGGTTTGGCCATTCCCATTTCTATTTTTTTCGAGCCTGGTGGCCCGCCCAGGAGCTGCCCGGGAACCGTCATTAGAGCTTCTCAAGCGGCTGGGGAGGCTGGAAATCGGCTCGCGCCGAGAAAGCTGACGATGGGATCCCGAGGAGGGCAGATGTGTTTTGGGTGTGGCCCATCGCCTCTGGGGCTCCCGGAAGCAGTCTGATGAAACACGCCCATCACACTGGCCACCATTTTCGCTGTCCAGACGCTGGGAAACTGCCTCACGACCAGATGAACAGAGCAAAACCAGTTCGAGCGCAGGTAGGCGGCACCCAGAAGCGGGAATCACTGGGAATTCTTCAGATGTAGGCAGGGTTCGGCCATTCCCTCTACATTTTGTCGAGCCTGGTGGCCCTAGCCAGGAGCTGCCTGGGAACCGGCATTAGAGCTTCACACGCGGCTGGGTAGGCGGGAATCGGCTGGTGCCCAGCCCAGCTGACGATGGGATCCCCAGGAGGGCAGATGGGTTTTGGGTGTTGGCCCATCGCCCTCTGGGGGTCCCGGAAGCAGCCTGATGAAACTCGCCCATCACACTATCCACCATTTTCACTGTCTGGACGCTCGGAAACTGCCTCACGACCAGATCAACAGATCAAAAACCAGTTCGAGCCCAGGTAGGCGGCTCCCAGAAGCGGGAATCACTGGGAATTCGTCAGATCGAGTCAGGGTTCGGCCATTCCCCTCTCCATTTTGTCGAGCCTGGTCGCCCCGACAGGAGCTGCCTGGGAACCAGCATTAGAGCTTCGCAAATGGGTGGGGAGGCTGGAATTTGGCTCGCGCCCGAGCCCAGCTGATGATGGATCCCCAGCAGGGCAGATGGGTTTTGGGTGTTGGCCCATCGCCTCTGGGGGTCCCGGAAGCAGCCTGATGAAACTCCCGCCCATCGCACTATCCACCGTTTCGCTGTCCAGACGCTGGGAAACTGTCTCCCGACCAGATCAACAGAGTAAAACCATTTCGAGCCTAGGTAGGCGGCTCCCAGAAGCGGGAATCACTGGAAATTCGTCAGATGGAGTCATGGCTCGGCCATTCCCTCTCCATTTTGTCGAGCGTGGTGGCCCCACCCAGGAGCTGCCCGGGAACCAGCATTAGAGCTTCGCTAGCGGCTGGGGTGGCGGGAATTCGGCGCGCCGAGGCCAGCTGACGATGGGGATCCCCAGGAGGGCAGATGGGTTTTGGGTGTTGGGCCCATTGCCTCTGGGGGGGTCCCGGAAGCAGCCTGATGAAACTCGCCCGTCACACAGGCCACCATTTTCGCTGTCCAGATGCTGGGAAACTGCCTCTGACCAGATCAACAGAGCAAAACCAGTTCGAGCCCAGGTAGGCGGCTCCCAGAAGCAGGGAATCACTGGGAAGTTTTCAGATAGAGTCAGGGTTAGGCTATTTCCCTCTACATTTTGTCGAGCCTGGTGGCCCTGCCCAGGCAGTGCCCGGGAACCAGCATTAGAGTTTCGCAGCGTACTGGGGAGGTGAAAATCGGCTCGCGCCGAGCCCAGCTGACGATGGGATCCCCAGGAGGGCAGATGGGTTTTGGGTGTTGGCCCATCGCCTCTGTGGGGTCCCGGAAGCAGCCTGATGAAACTCGCCCATCACACTATCCACCATTTTCGCGGTCCGGACGCTGGGAAACTGCCTCACGACCAGATCAACAGAGCAAAACCAGTTCGAGCCCAGGTAGGTGGCTCCCAGAAGCGGGAATCACTGGGAATTCTTGAGATGGAGTCAGGGTTCGGCCATTCCCCTCTCCATTTTTTCGAGCCTGGTGGCCCCGCCCAGGAGCTTCCCGGAACCAGCATTAGAGCTTGACAAGTGGCTGGGGAGGCTGGAATTCAGCTCGCGCCGAGCCTAGCTTACGATGGGATCCCCAGGAGGGTAGATGGGTTTGGGTGTTGGCCCATCGCCTCTGGGGGGTCCCGGAAGCAGCCTGGATGAAACTCGCCCATCACACTGGCCACCATTTTCGCTCTCCGGACACTGCTGAAACTGCCTCACGACCAGATCAACAGAGCAAAACCAGTTCGAGCCCAGGTAGGCGGCTCCCAGAAGCGGGAATCACTGGGAATTCGTCAGATGGAGTCAGGGTTCGGCCATTCCCCTCTCCATTTTGTCAAGCCTGGTGGCCCCGCCCAGGAGCTGCCCTGGAACCAGCATTAGAGCTTCGCAAGCGGCTGGGGAGGCTGGAATTAGGCTCGCGCCGAGCCCAGCTGACGATGGGATCCCAAAGGAGGACAGATGGGTTTTGGGTGTTGGCCCATCGCCTCTGGGGGTGTCCTGGAAGCAGCCTGATGAAACTGGAACATCACACTAGCCACCCCTTTCGCTCTCCAGACGCTGGGAAACTGCCTCACGACCAGATCAACAGAGCAAAACCAGTTTGAGCCCAGGTGTGCGCGCCGGCCGCTATGGCCTCGCGGTCCACTAAAATAGTGAAACAGTAATGTCTTTTAATGCACTGTATTCCTCGAAGAGTAGGAAAGTTTATTGGGAAGGAGATAGAAAGAGGAAAGAAATGACATACAGAATCTGCCAAGTAGTTGTGATGTGGGAGGGAGGTGGGGATATTGGTGATGGGAGATGGGTTTGGGTGGAGGGATGTATGTTGGAACACTGTAGAACCAAAACTCTACATGAGCATCTTTCAATTGTATGTCTAAAATGGTGCAATAATATTTGGGGGAAAATAATAAAATTAAATTTATTTTAAAAAAAATTGAACTTCATAAAGCTCTCTGGGGCCGGAGCGATAGCCCAGCGGGTAGGGCGTTTCGCCTTGCTTCGTGGCCAGCCCGGTTCTATCCCCGGCATTCCATATGGTCCCCCGAGCACCGCCAGGAATAATTCCTGAGTGAAGAGCCAGGAGAAACCCCTGAGCATTGCCGGGTGTGACCCAAAAAAGCAAAAAAAAAAAAAAAAAAGAAAAAGAAAAGAAAAAGCTGTCTTTATAATTAATCGTAGAATAATGAATTTTTGTAGAACAGAGTAGTGATGGGAGCTATATGTAATTATGAATTCTATAAGAAATGGTAGACATGTAATTTTGAGGTCTGTATTGTGATTATGAGTCATGATTAAAACTAATTTTGCTTTTTTTAAGCACTGTGATTGACAAAGTATATAGTTTTTCACAGTACAGTTGTTACAAGTATTCATTATTCAACACCAGTTCCACCTCTAGTGTGCTCCCACTGCCAGCAAAGAACTTGTGTTGGATGACAGGTTTAACTAGTCTGGGATCTTTGCTGTCTTACCGACTCACAGCTTAATCTACTTAAATGTTCTTAAGCCAAGTTTCATTCTAATGAGACCTTTCTTCTGTGTTTTTTTTTTTTTTTTTTGCTTTTTGGGTCACACCCAGGATGCTCAGGGGTTACTCCTGGCTCTTTGCTCAGGAATTACTCCTGGCGGTGCTCGGGGACCATATGGGATGCCAGGGATCGAACCCAGGCCAGCATAGGCCGGCGTGTAAGGCAAACGCCCTACCCGCTGGGCTATTGTCCGTCCCCCAATCTTTCTTCTTTGTAAACAGTGCTAGAGAGTGTGGCAGTTACAGAAGTCACATAGACTCTGAATCAACTTCTGACTTATTATACATCTACTAAGACTTCTATGTTTTCTAGATTGGGTACAGCTTGTCACCCAACATGACTGTATTTACATGACTCTATACTTAAAGGATCACTCATGGTGAAGGTCAGGAGCACCCATGGGTGTAAGGGATGAAATCCAGTCAGCTGCATGCAAGGCATGTGCCTTACCCACTGTACTGTCTCTCTGGCTCTTCCAAGATCTTTCTAACTCGTCTAGGTTCTTTTCCATTTACCCAATTTTAATTTACATCCCCTGCTTTTAACCGGCCAGGCATACAGAGCCTAAGAGTGATGCCTCAGCATAGACAGATGCCACCCCAAGAAAGGGATGGGAGCGATAGGACAGTGGGTGACGCACTTGCCTTAAATATGTCCAACTCTACTTCAGTCTCTGGGGTTTTGCCACACTCCACTAAGAGCAGTTTGTGAATGCAGAACCAGGAATAACCCCTGAGCATGTGTAGGTTTGGCCCAAATTTTTACAAAACAATCATAAAATAAGTATCACCCCAACATCAAACAAAAAAATGGTTCACATTAAAGGACTAAACTTTATTGTGTCTTTATTGATACAGAAAGTGATAGGGCAAAGCAGTCTTTGCCCTTTCTCAGTCCTGATCTTGTTTGAAACATAGATCTTGGGGCCGGAGTGATAGCACAACAGATAGGGTGTTTGCTTTGCACGTGCCTACCCGGGTTCCATCCCCAGCATCCCATATTGTCCTCCGAGCACTGTCAGGAATAATTCCTGAACGTAGAGCCAGGAGTAACCCCTGAGCATTGCCGGGTGTGACCCTAAAAGAAAAAAAATAAAGAAACATCTGGACCAATCTCCATGTTTGTTCATATCATGTCTCCTGGGAAGAATAAAGTTACTTTGTGGATGAGGAGTGTTGGTACTCTGGGTAAGGCATTTTCCTTCTCGAATCTGATACTGGTTTGATCCCCAGCATCTCATATAGTCCCCTAAGCATAAACAAGAGTCATTCCCAAGTGCAAAGCCAGGAGTAACCCTTGAGAATCACCAGTTTTGTCCTCCAAATACAAAGAAATAAATAAAATGATAAAATTACTTCATGCAGAAGAATGTATTTATACCTTTATTCCTGACAAAAATAAAATTTTAATATATGCAGATGCTCTAACCCTTTTTTAAAGATGTCATAATTTATGAGAAGTTAGAATAATTACACTGTGACATATACTTGTACTGATGTACAGAATACAAGTGTAGTGCATGATATGGAAGATAAATCAGACTTGAAAAGGAAGTTTCCAGGCTTCCGCCTCTTTGCTCCACACTTTATGCAGCTACTAAGGAAATGTGCCCTTCAGGGGATGGTGGTAATCAAGGATGTGTCTGTGGACTTCACGTGGGAAGAGTGGCAGCATCTGAGTGATGAGCAGCGAACCGTGTACCAGGATGTGATGCAGGAAATCTACAGTCACCTGGTATCAGTGGGTGAGCGATGATTTTATTTTTAAACCAACTATAATTTTCTTTATTTACTTATTCATTTGTACATACATGTATGTATTCATCCACCTATCCATGCTTACAGTCAGGAGAATGATTTCTTCAACAGAATGGAGATTTTCCCATTTTTTTGAAGCCTGAGATTAATTTTTTAGCGTTTTTTTAATTATTCATTTATTTCTTGGCTTTTGGACTATACCTGTCAGTGTTCAGGGCTTATTCCTTGCTGTCTTAGGGATCACACCTGGTGAGATAAAGGGACAATCTGTCATGCCAGGAATAGGTCATGTGGAAGGCAAGCATCCTACAAGCTATACTATTGCTCCTGCCGCAAAGAACAGATTTGAATCGATTCCTGAGCACACAGCCAGGAATAATCTCTGACACTCCACTGTCTCACTGTATCACTGTCTTCCCGTATATTATCGATTTGCTCGAGCGGGCACCAGTAACATCTCAATATGTCCTGTCACATTACGAGATAGCCCAAGGGCATCATCCCGCTCCAGGAACATAAAGAGTGCCTCAAACCATTCCATCAGGTCATGGGAATGAGGTCTATAATTTTTAGTGGTATATGGCATGTCATATACGACACGGGTAGCTTGCCAGGCTCTGCCAGACTCTGACACACCACCTAAAATAATTTGGTGAAGTATCATGGTTTATAATAGTATTGATGCTATAATTTCATAAGTAAATGTTACTACACCATACCAAACATCAGTGTATTTAATAATTCACCAGTATCCCTAAGTCCCTTCATCACTTTCCCCTTCTTTTTGTCTAAAATTCTAAAGGTTGTAGATGTTATTTGACACAGGATAGAGGGAGGAGGTTTCTCTTACATCTTTCACCTTTGCTTAAATCACTGGATGGGTGGAAGAATACATGTATAGACCAGGAGTGTTTTTGTGGTGACCTTCAGAAACAGTCCATTAAAGCACACAGGTGACAAGTCAGGTGGTGCACAGATGGCAACTCAGACCACAGTCAAATCTAGTCAGGATCACCGAGGGCCTCCCACTGGCCCTCTCTCATGTCCCAGCAAATCCCTTGCCACGTGGCAGGTGGTCTCCTAGCCACGTGACAGGCGGGCTGTTTTTCTCACTTGACTTTCCAGCGAATCCCTTACCCCATGGTAGTTAGGCTGTTTTTCTCACGTGACTGAACCCAGAGAGTCCCTTGACTTGTGGCAGGCAACTGTTTTCTCACTTGATGGAATCCCTTGCCACGTGATAGGCGGGCTTTTTTTTTCTCACCTTACTACATTCAGCAGGTGGTCTGTTTTTCTCACGTGACTGCATCCAGCACATTCCCTTACAACGTGGTAGGTAGAATGTTCTTCTCATGTGACTGAATCCAGCGAATCTCGTACTATGTGACAAGTAATTCGCATCCAGCGAATCCCTTGCCATGTGTTAGGCTGTTTTAGTCATGTGACTGAATCCAGGGATTCCCTACCACAATAGGCGGGCTGGTTTTTTCTCATGTGACTGCATCCTGGTAATCCCTTACCACGTGGCAGTTAGGCTGTTTTTCTCTTGTGACTGAATCCAGCGAATCCCCTTACCATGTGATAGCTGGGCTGTTGTCCCGGGTTCAATCCCCTGGCATCCCATATGGTCCCCTGTTGGGGAAGCCGCCGGGGTCCCCGACAGTTTCAGGACAGAAGTTCTCTTCTACCTCCAAGGACACTGGGGAACAGATGAAAACTCACAAAATCCGGTGCAGTTCCAAAAAGGCTTCTAATAGTGCAAACGCTCTTCCACAGCACTCCAATGTAATGAACAAACTCTAGTTCTGGTCCGAACTTAGACCATACAAAAAGAGGCTAAGTCTCCCACCAAAGAGAGAGGATCTCAACCGAGATGAGTCCTACCCAGAAGAAGGAGCAAAAGGCCAAAGAGCAAAAAGCTGAAAGCCAAAAGCAAAAGGCTGAGGAGCCAAAAGCCAAAAGTGAAAAGGCTGAAAGCCGAAGGGCCTCAAGTCAGTCCCCCATATATCACCAAAGTAATCCAGGGAGGGTCATGTCAACAAAGAACTCTAACCAGAGTGTAGTGCCACACGCTATTGCAGGTATAAACAAAGATTATGCCAAGGACAGTAAATTCTAACTGTCCCACTCTGGTTGCAGTGGGTATAAAGAGGATCTGTGCCCAATCTAGAAAACATAGAAGTCTTCGTAGATGTATAGAGTCAGGAAGTTATTCAATCAAGGTGACTTCTGTAACTGCCACACCCTCTAGCGGTGTTTACATAGAGAGAGGTCTCATTAGAATGAACCTTGGCTTAAATAGATTAAGCTGGGAGTGAGGCAAAACAATAAAGCTCCCAGATTAGCTAAACCTTTCCTCCAACAGTCCCCCGATCTCCACCAGGGGACCATATGGGATGCTGGGGGAGAATCAAACCCGGGTCGCTCTGCATGCAAGGCAAACACCCTACCAGCTGGACTATCGCTCCAGTCCCAAAGCAGAAGACATTCCCACTAATTCTGAATGCTGGTCCCACTTTGACTACACCTTCTCCAATTCCAGTGATTTTTCATCTTTCTCACTGGTGTAAGTTGTTATCACATTGTTGTTTGGCTTTGCATTCCTTGATAATTACTGACAGTGAGCCCTTTTCATATGCCTACTGCTTATTCAACATTGGCAAACTATTAAGCATTGTGTTGCTAGCATTCTTCAAGTATTGTAACATTTAGATAGTTGAAAAACATTCCTGCATTGATTTTTTTTTCATCAATAGGACATTCACATACCAAACCAAAAGCGATCATGAAGGTGGAACAAAGAGCAGAGCCAAGACTGGCGGATCCCTCCCAAAGACAGCCTCTCAGGTCAGTTAGTACTTACTGGATACAGAGGCTGAAAATGGAAAGCAGGCAAAGGTTGTCTCACTGAGATCATTGTTCTTGGGGCTGATTGGGGTACTCAAGAGATATGGGGTCTGGCGGGTTTCCTGGCCATGTTCTGGGCCAATTAACATTTCCCCAGCTTATGGACAAGTTGCACGGTACTATCTCTAAAAAATCTAAGACTTTAATTTTTTTTTCTCCACACTCCCCCACTCCACCTAATTCCATTCACACACTGCCACAACCAAAACCGCATCTGCCATGATAAGTACTTAACAAAAGACTCCTCACAGGGAGTTACAAAAGTAAAGGCTCATGTTTATCTCAAAAAAAATGAGATGAGAGGTAGCTTACCCATACCAGGACATCTTCAGGGGCCCAAACCCCCAGATCCCTGGGCTTTAGAGTAGAACTCAGAGTGTTTTCTCTCATTCTTAGGTGGTAAACAATCATTTCAATCATATTTCTAGTCATTTTTGTATAAATACAGTAGATAAAAAAGACATCTATACCCCTGAGTAAATTTATCAGTTTACCTTTTTTAGGGAGTTGGAGCCATTAGAGCCCAGACTGCATTCCTCTCACCAGATTGATCATTCTCAATCCTCTCAGGACCTGATTGATCTCCTTCTTTGGATCAGAATAGAGCCTGCTCCATGACCTGGCTCTCAGAATAAAGCTCAGGATATTTGGTTTTCCCAAGGTGAGGCCAGGATGATTTAACTCATTGCTGCCCTGGGTTCATCCAGTCCGACAGTCAGACCCTTCTTGGGGTATAATGAATTAGAATCAATCTAAGGGCAACTGATGTTTTCAGCTAGGAAATATGACAGATTCCCGGAGTATAATCTCACCAGTGCATGGCCTTCAGTCTTTTTGTCTTTATAGAAAAAATGTTTTGTGGGGCTGGAGCAGTAACACAGCAGCTAGGATATTTGCCTTCCACCCTGTCAACCCAGATTCAATCCATGGCATTAGGGTCCCACAAGTACTGCCTGAAGTAATTCAAGAGTGCATGGCGAGGAATAACCCCTGAGCATTACTGGGTGTGGCCCAAGAAGAAAAAAAAAAAAAAAATTGTTTCTACTAACAAGCACATGTAAATGACCTACAAGAACAAGAGAAGGAACCCTTTATTCCAGTACAAAATATAGGGCGAGCAAGTAGGATTGACAATAAAAAGTTTCCAACAGTTATTAATTATTCTTCAGGTTTAAGCCTTATAGCAGGTACTCTGTATCTGTGCATTTTATCGTATCAAAGTGAGGTCTAGTTATAACTCACTTTTTTATATTAAATATAATTTCAATTTGACTGTCTTTGAAACCTGTTGGTGGCCTTGGTGTCTTTAGAATTTCAATAATTACTCCCTCCTTCATTGTTTTGCATTATTTCTTTCTTTTGTAATATGGCTTCAATCTTTTCTAATATGACTTTCGTTTACCAGTAATAAAAAGAAACATCTTTCAGTACAATGTATTCTCCATAAGAGAGCTTTCATAAAACATTAAGGAGTCAGAGAGCAAGTATACAGATTATTGTGCTTTTCTGATAGGATGCTTACTCAGTTCTATCCCCCACTTCTGCTTGTAGGCATATAGTCTAATCAAGGCCAGGATTGATTCCTGAACATAAAACCGGTAATAATCCATGGTGAACATAATCTCTCAAACTCACCTTGGCCAAGTGAGGGGAGAGAAAACCTGAAGATGGCCTGTATTAAGAAAGTAAGATGCATTTTTTTTAGTTGGGGAGCAAACCCACCTATTCTCAGGTGTTATTCCTGCTCTGTACTGAGAGGGTAGTATTACCCCTTGTTCATAGCCCTCGAGTTCCTGCTTGCCAGCTTTGGGTTTTGTATGACAAACAAAAGGATATTTCTCCTTTTTTTTTTTGCCTTTTTTTTTTTCTGTTATACCCAGCAATGCTCAGGGGTTCCTCCTGGCTCTGACATCATAAATTACTCCTGGCAGTGCTCGGGGGACCATATGGGATGCCTGGGATCAAACCCAGGTTGGCTGCATACAAGGCAAATGCCATACTGTCTGTACTATTGCTCCGGCCCTGTTTCTCTATGTCTTGTATGGCTTTTATATGTTTTATGCTAGTACAAAGGATTTTTATATAGACACAAGAAGACAGTAAAGGCTGTACATTTGTGATACAGGAGGTACTTAACACTGAATTGGTTACTGCGGCTCATCTGTCATATTTTTTTTTCTTTTGGGTCACACCTGGCGATGAAAAGGGGTTACTCCTGGCTCTGCACTCAGGAATTACTCCTGGCGGTGCTCAGGGCCATATGGGGTACCAGGGATCGAACCTGGGCCGGCAGAGGCCAGCTGCGTGCAAGGCAAACGCCCTACCCGCTGGACTATCGCTCTGGCCCCCAGCATCTGTCATATTTCTTTTTTTTTTTTTTGCTTTTTGGGTCACACCCGGCAATGCTCAGGGGTTACCTCCTGGCTCTGCACTCAGGAATTACTCCTGGCGGTGCGCGGGGAGCATATGGGATGCCGGGGGATCGAACCTGGGCCGGGCACAGGCCAACCGCGCAAGGCAAATGCCCTACCCGCTGGGCTATCGCCTCCGGCCCTATTTCTTAACTTTAAAACTCAGTTGCCCTTAGATTGATTCTAATCCCTTACTCCCATAAAGGAGGGTCCCATTTTGGGATTAGATGGACCCAGTGCAAACTGTGATCAACCTATCCTGATCTGCACATGGAAAAAAGTCCATGTCTATTTCTAGAAATACATTTTTATTGAATATACTACAGTAATCTCATGCATCCATTATAATCCTGTCTTTTTTTAAACATCGCTTTTCCGTAGATGAATCAATACAAGATACACCCTAGACGCCTAGTTATTACAGATACAGTACAGTGAAAAATCTAGGCACTGAAATAAGTCAAAAATCTCACTGCAGTCTGCATTATTGCGTGAATTATAAAGAATAATATGACCAAATTTTTCCTATGACTGAAAGAAAAATAAGCACAATTTCACATTCGTCTCAAGACTATATGTATGCTGTAAAACTATTTTAAAGGAAGTAAATTTTTATTCAAAAATTTCCAATAATATTGAAAGAAAACTTTATATTTACAGTATATAAATCAAGCACTTGCCTAGAAATGTTTTCTAGTGTGGTTATATCCATCTCGTTTTAGATATTGAGCTTGAGCATGATTTCACAGAGCATAACCAGAGATTTCAGTGTAGACAGTTTTGGCCAGCTGGAATTCAGAAGAGGAAAGAAACAAATGAGAGGAATGATTACCAAGTATTTTAAATTGTCATGCTCCACACGTTTCAGAATGGATGTTAAATGACAACTCTCCTGTCATGATGACTAATAAATATGATGCAAGTAAGAACACTGTTCAGATTGAAGATCCTCCTGACATCCACCATATATAGAATGTGGAGAGGTACAAAACATTCTCTGAAATAAGTAATATCACTGAACTTTCAAAAATGCATGCTGATAAAAACATCATGAATGTCAAAAAGACAGTCAGAATTCAGTCCTCAATATCCGTCAGAGAACACATAATTTAGATAAAACAAGTAAACATGCAGAATTTGAAAAACTTCATTTGAAAGACAAAGACTCAGTGAACATCAACTAATACACCCAGAGGAACAATCATTTGAAAGTCAAGAATGTAGAAAAACTTACTTAGGTATATCAAAGCTCATAAAATATGCAGAGTTGACAGAGCAGAGAAATGGAAGAAAATGTTCACAATTACATCACAACTCATTCATCAGAAAACTGACAAGAGAGAAACCCTTTGAATGTGAAGAATGTAGGAAAACTTTCCCCATGGAAGTCATACCTCACGAATCATATGAGAATTCACACAGGGCAGAGACCCTATGAGTGTAGTGAATGTAGGGACAACTTTCTCATGGAAGTCATGCCTCACTTAACATATGAGTATTCACACAGGACAGAGACATTATGAGTGTAGTGAATGTAGGAAAACTTTCTCATGGAAGTCATGCCTCACTCAACATATGAGAATTCACACAGGGCAGAGACCCTATGAGTGTAGTGAATGTAGGAAAACTTTCTCATGGAAGTCAGACCTCACGAAACATGAGAATTCACACAGGAGAGAAACCGTACGAATGTAATGAATGTAGGAAAACTTACGGAAGTCACACCTCATTGAACATAAGAGAGTTCACACAGGAGAGAAACCGTATGAATGTAATGAATGTAGGAAAAGTTTCACAAGGAAGCAGTACCTCACTGTACATAAGAATATTCACACAAGATATAAACCCTTAGTGTGTAATGAATGTAGGAAATAATTCTCACAGAGATCACATCTCACTGCACATATGAGAATTCACACAGGAGAGAAACCCTACGAGTGTAATGAATGTAGGGAAATCTTTCTCACAGAGA
>JAJIBD010010318.1:0-50502 GCA_021461705.1 Cryptotis parvus | reverse complement strand
TTTTTGGCATTTGGCAATGCTTAGGGGTTATTCCTGGCTCTGCACTCAGGAATTAGTCCTGGCGGTGCTCTGGAGATCATATGGTATGTTGGGGATCAAACAAAGGTTGGCTGCATGCAAGGCAATGACCTCCCCTGCTGTGCTATCGCCTCCAGTCCTGTTCTGGTGATTATTTTTTTTCTCTTTCTGTAACTAAGTCATTGTCCTTAAAACGTTACTTCAACTTAGTCCTATACAAAGTTCCTCCCTGAAAGGGGAGTTCCTTTCCTTTCTCTTTACTTTCGGGTAAATTTTTCTGTGTTCCAAAAAAAAAAAAAAAAAAAGAAAAAACAAAACTTTACTTCAGAAAGATAGCAGATAGGTGAGATAGCAGAGTGGGGCCAGAGAGCAGAGTGGGTAAGGTGCTTGGCTTGCACACTACACCTGGGTCTCACCCTGGCACCCTGTATCTCCCCCCTGAGCACCAAAAGGAATAATATTGAGTCCAGAGCCAGTAGTAACTTTTAAGCATGGTTAGGTGTGACCCAAAAACAAACTAACCACAAAATTTAATTCAGGTTTTGCTTTTACCTGGGGGTCACACCTGGCGGTGCTCTGGGTTCTGAGCTCAGTATCACTTCTGGCGGTGTTTGGGGGACCTTATGTGGTGGCGGGATTGAACCCTGGATGGTTCCATGCAAGGCAAGTGCCTTATTTACCCCCACAGGCAAAGCCTTTGCTTGGGCCCTGGCGCCACATCCCCAGCCTTATTTACTCTGCAGTGCTGGAGGGAGGGTGACTCACCCTTGGGCCCTAATGCCTTCTCTCTCAGGCAACCCCACAGCCCTGGAACAGCCCAGGTGCAAAGGGCACGTGGCAGTGACTGATGGGCTCACAGCGATGAGACCACCGTTGTCAAGGTGCCCGAATTGTCCCTCTCAGGCCCATGCTTGCCAGCAGTTCTGGGGCTCTCAGCCTTATCCCAACCTGCGTCTCAGGAAAGACACGAGGGACTGGTGGGGGAAGCCAGGTGGGCCCAGCCTGGGCGCTGGATGTGGGGCCGACCGCAGTGCGAGGGACCTCGAGCGCCTCCAGGGGGCGCGGTAGCCCAAGTCACTCCCTTGCTCCATCTTTTCCCGGAACCACGGCCTCTGTCCATCAGAAATAACTTGTTTGTCTTTTTTTTTTTTTTGCTTTTTTGGGTCACACCTGGCAATGCTCAGGGGTTTCTCCTGGCTCTGCCCTCAGGAATTACTCCTGGTGGTGCTCAGGGGACCATATGGGATGCCGGGATCGAACCTGGGCCGGCACTGGCCTGCCGCTGGCAAGGCAAACGCCTTACCCACTGGGCTATCGCTCTGGCTCCAAAAACTTGTCTTTTTTTTTCTTTTTTTTTTGGGTCATATCCGGCAATGCTCAGGGGTTACTCCTGGCTCTGCACTCAGGAATTACTCCCTGGCGGTGCTCGAGGGACCATCTGGGACGCCGGGGATCGAACCCAGGCTGGCACAAGCTGGCCAGCCGCGTGCAAGGCAAACGTCCTACCCTTCTGGGCTATCGCTCCGGCTCCAAAAAACTTGTCTTTTATAACTGATTTTTAATTACAGTTTAGGTAACAGGGTTGTTTATTTTGCCTGGGAAGTATGGAACCCGAGATTCACACATGCAAGACATGTGCTTTGCACTGCCAGGAGTAATTCCTGAGCACAGGGTCAGGAATAACCCCTGAGCATCACTCTGGGTGTGGCCCCAAACTAAAAGCTAAAACCAAAAAGCCAGCCCTTTTTTTTTTTTTTTAAATTTTGGTGCTGTGTCCTTTTCGCTGGTGAGGACTTTGAGCATCTCTCCTCAGTTTGAGTTCCTTGACTGCTCGCCCCAGGATCCCCACTGCTTGTTTGGGGGCTCTGGTGAACAGGGTTCCTTTCTAGGACCAACCCGTACCCCTCTCTCTCTCTTACTCTCTGGTTTCCCATTTGTTTTAGGCTGATTCCTATCGTTAACTGCTAGTAAAACCTTTGCTTCCAGAGTTCATTGAAATCAGACTTTTCCCTCAGTCGAGTATCACTGGTCCATTTGGTGTGTTCTGATTTGTTTTAGCGCAGGATTTGTTAAAAAAGTTCAGAGGTTCGTTCCCAGTAACTGTTTTTCTTCTCTACACATCCTTTCCACTTCAGAGCGCTTTGCTAAGGGTTGGAGAGTGGGCCTGTGGCAGAGCATGTAACTGGCATTTGTGAGAACCTGAACTTCATCCCTGGCACCACCACCTGGGTGTGGCCCTGGTGCCCTACAAGCATCACTGGGAGCGCCTCTCCCTGCAGAATAAGTCCTTCTCTCTCTCTCTCTCTCTCTCTCTCTCTCTCTCTCTCTCTGCTTTTTGGGTCACACCTGGCAATGCTCAGGGGGTTACTCCTGGAGGTGCTTGGAGGATACTGGGGATTGAAGCCAGGTCATCTCCTTGCAAGGCAAACACCCTACCCCCCCTGTAGCATAGCTCCGCCCCACTCCTCTATCTATCTATCTATCTATCTATCTATCTATCTATCTATCTATCATTCTATCTATCTATCTATCTATCTATCTATCTATCTATCTATCTATCTATCTATCTATCTATCTCTATCTATCTATCATCTATCTCTCTCTCTATCTCTCTCTCTCTTTCTCTCTGTATCTCTCTCTCTCTTTCTCTCTCTCTATCTCTCTATCTCTCTATCATCTATCTATCTATCTATCTATCTCTCTCTATCTCTCTCTATCTCTATCTCTTATTCTCTATCTCCTCTCTCTCTCTCTCTCTCTCTATCTCTCTATCTCTCTATCTATCTTTTTTTGGGTCACACCCATCGATGCTCAAGGGTTACTCCTGGGTTTACACTCAGGAATTACTCCTGGCAGTGCTCTGGGGACCATATGGAATGCCCATTGAACTTGGGTTGGCCACATGCAAGGCTAACACCCTACCTGCTACACTATCGGTCCTGATCCCCCCATTCCCTTTTTTTTTTGCTTTTTGGGTCACACCCGGCGATGCTCAGGGGTTACTCCCTGGCTTTGCACTCAGGGAATCACTCCTGGCAAATGCTCAGGGGACCATATGGGATGCCAGGGATTGAACCTGGGCCGGCGCAGGCCTGCTGCTTGCAAGGCGAATGCCCTACCTGCTGGGCTATCGCTCTGGCCCCGATCCCCCATTCCTTTTTTTTTTTTTTTTTTTTTTTTGCTTTTTTGGGGTCACACCCGGCGATGCTCAGGGGTTACTCCTGGCTCTGCACTCAGGAATTCCTCCTGGCGATGCTCAGGGACCATATGGGATGCCGGGATCGAACCCAGGCCGCGGCACAGGCCGCCGCGGTGCAAGGCAAACGCCCTACCCGCTGGGCTATCGCCCCGGCCCCCCCCCCCATTCCTTTTAAAATCTTTAGGGGCCACATCATATGGTGATGCCAAGGGGTTGCTCCTGGCTCCACACTCAGGAATCACTCCTGGCTTTGGGATCCAGGGATTGAATCCAGGTAGGCTGCCTGAGAGGCCGGTGCCCTCCCCCGCTGTATCCCTCCGGCCTCTTCGCCCCTATCCTTCCCTGGCTCAGTCCAGAAGGCACCCTCGTCCTGGCGCTGTGGCACCTGGATTCCTGCTGGTCCCTGCAAATCGTCTCTGAACTTGGGTGATTGGGGTTCTCACAGGAGACCCATAAGACTGGAGCAGCAGCATGGCAGTGGGGACCTCGACGGCAGGGGCCCACAGCTCCAGGGACTAGCGCCGTGCTGAGGCTGGGGATAAAAAAAAGACGCAGAACCGAATCGCTGAGATACGGGTGTGCTAGAGGGAGCTGGAGGCCTTCCTGGGAGGAAGGCACGCCGGGTATGAGAACACCCCGGGAAAAGGCAGCTTTTGTGAAGAAAGACCTAAAGGTGGGGAGCTGCAGAGAGTCTTAAAACCTGCAATCTGGGGGCCCTAGTGATAGCAAAGCGGGTAGGGGCGTTTGCCTTTGCACGCGCCGACCCAGATCTGTCCCTGCATCCCATATGGTCCCCCGAGCACCGCCAGGCGTAATTCCTGAGTGCAGAGCCAGGAGGAACCCTGAGCATTGCTGGGTGTGACCCCAAAAAAAGCAAAAAAAAAAAAAACCGCAATCTGGGGTCCAAGGGGGACCTTGGCAGCCCCATCCAGGGAGGCAGAAACTTCTCTCCACAGCCTCGACTTCTACCACTGTGCCTCAGGGTCCTTGGACATCTGTGACCCCGAGGCTCTGACAGCAGCCCACGAGCGGACGCCAGGCGCTTCCGAGAGCCACTTATGTGCTGGCCGGGCGTGACCGAGAGTCGCGAGGGCACGGGGGGGGCGAGTACTGCCGGCGTCTTTAACGCTGCGACTGTGGTCACAGCACAGGGCAAGCGAGAGGTGTGGGTCCGCCGGGAAACAGGAGCACCGACGCTGGGGAGCGCAGCCGGGAGGGCATCGGGTGCAATGCGGCCAGCTGACGCCCGGCCCTGGACACCCTGGTCGGCAGACCGGCGCGGGGAGGGGTGGAGTCTCTGGCCAGGCTCCTCCTCCTCCTGCGCGCGGGGGGTAACCACGAAGGTCATCCCCGCCCAAAAAGCAGCAGTACCCTGACAACCTACGGCCTAGCTCCACCCACAGAGCTGCAGCCTGCCCACAGTCGTGATAGACCCGCGCCCCCGCCCACATCCTCCCGCCCGCCTAAACCCACATGTAGCCCCGCCCATACACATAAAGTCACGCCCACACACTAGCAGCCCTGCCCATACCATAGGCCCCACCCCCGCCTTCAGCCCCCCCCCCGCGCCAGCAGGGGCGGAGCCCGTGGCCGCCGCACTGCAGCGCGAGCGAACGCCGGAGCTGGCGGCCCAACACCCAGATCGCAGCCGGGCCGAGCGCCGAGCGGGTGTCGCGCAGGCACCAGACAGGCCGCGGCTGCCGCCGGATCCCGCCCCGCGCCCCGCCATGTCGTCCGCGGGCTCCGCCTGAGCCGAGGCCGCCGGCGCCGGGCGCGCCTCGGGGCCTGGGCCATGCGCGCGCTGCCCTGACGATGCTGCCCGCCGCGCCCGCCCGCCTGGCTCTCGCCCTGGGCCTGGGCCTGTGGCTCGGGGCGCTGGCGGGGGGGTACCGGCGCGGCTGCGGCCCGTGCGCGCCCCCTGCCAGTGCGGCCCGGCGCCCGGCGTCGCCTGCCGCGCCAACTGCTCGGGCCGCGGGCTGCGCTCGCTGGGACCCCCGCTGCGCATCCCCGCCGACGCCACCGCGCTGTGAGTACCCGCCGGGGGTCTGCCAGGGTGCCGGCCCCGGGGGCTAGGCCGCGACCGGTTGAACACCGCTCTTGCCGCCGAGGACGCCGCGCGCAGCTCGGGTTTCTCCCAGGCGAGGTTCAGTGCGGAGGAGCCGGAGCCCCCGGCCCCCCGAGCAGTCCACCAGGCCATCCCCCGGGATGGGGAGCCGCTGGAGGCCCCGGGAAGAGGCAGCACCTTGACACGAACTAGAGACTCTTTCCAGTGCGGCAGGAGCTGGGCACCCGGCCTGGGAGATGGAAGCCGGGAGGCTGGCTCTCTGGGAGGCTTCCTGGAGGAGGTGTCTGGATAGGGAGGGTCAGGGGTACAAGGCTGGAGAGGTGCAGAGGGAGGGAGGGAGGAGGCCTGGATGTTGGGTTGGGGGGCTGTGTGTGGCTGTAGGGTGTGTACCTATGGTGGATGCCCGGCTCAGGAGGGGAGACCCTGGATGAGGTCATGCTGACCCTTGGGGACAGTGGTCCAGGGAAGTCCCCTTAGCAGGTGACAAGACTGAGTTAGGCGGAGCTGGGCGGGATGAGGGGGTGCGGAGGGTGCGGGGGCATCTGCTGTGTGGAGACGCCTCCTGCCTCCAGCACCCCCATTTTATCTTCAACCATCCTCGCCTCTGGAGAACTGGACCTACTGGTGTAACTCCTACTTCCCCAGATCTGTGCCGATCTGGTCCCAAATCCGGTCCTGGGTCTGGCTGGGTGTTCGGGAGCATGAGGATAGAGTGACCCTCAGGACTGGACACTGTGTTTCTGCTGGTGCCATTGGAGCCCTCTGGGCCGTCTGGGATCTGTGCTGTGCATGGCATCTGGGGGGTCCCCTTCCTGCTGGCTCTGCTCCAGGGATTCTGGGAACTGCTGGCCCCCGGCAGCCCCTGGCATGGAACGGGCCGTCTGGGAAAGAGGGGCACCACGTTCTTCCTTAGAGCCTTTACTGTGCCCTTACTCTTGGTGGTGCGCAGGGCATCATGTAGGGTGCCTGGGATCGAACCAGGGTTGGCCACATGCAAGACAAGTGCCCCTGCCCACTCTTCCATATCTTCACTCCCCACTCTGGCAGGAGTGGGGGGAGGATTTTGAAGACAGGCCTGGGGGTGGAGACCCCTAAGAAACGGGGCCCAAGTCCTGGCCCTGCTGGCTCTCGGGGCCCATTCTGCCGGTGACCCTGTCAGACCCCTTCCCAGCAGCACTTGGACCCCAGCACCTCAGGGAGTGACCTCAGCAGCGATTCAGCACCTCTGGGTATTGTTCTCTGGGTGCCATAATCTGAGATGGTGACGCCGCCAGTCAGGCTTGCCTCTTTTTCTTTTGGTGTTTGGGTACCCACCGGTCCTCAGGGGTACTCCTGGTAGGGATCGGGCGACCTTGTGTGGTGCCAAGGGTGGAACCTGGCTCTGCCATATGCAGGACAGCACCCGTGCACCGATACTATCGCTCCAGCCCAGCCCAGCGTCCCTAAACTTTTTTTTCTTTTCTTTATTTTATTATTATTATTATTATTATTGCCTTTTGGGGTCATACCCGCATTGCTCAGGGTTTCTCCAGGCTCTGCACTCAGGAATCACTCCTGGCGGTGCCCTGGGGACCATATGGGATGCCGGGATAGAACCGAGCCAGCACAGGCCGGCCGTGTCCAAGGCAAACGCCCTACCCACTGGGCTATCACCCGGCCCCATTATTATTATTATTATTTGGTTTTTGGGTCACACCTGGTAATGCTCAGGGTTACTCCTGGCTCTGCACTCAGGAATTACTCCTGGCAGAGCTCGGGGACCATAAGGGATGCCGGGATTGAACCCGGCCGGCATGGGGTGGCTGCGTGCGAGGGCAAAGGCCATACCTGCTGTGCTATTGCTCCAGCCCCTAAGCTTTTTTTTTTCAAACTTTTTTTGGTGGGGGAGCCTGCATCCTCCAATGCTCAGGGGTTATTCCTGGCTCTGCACTTGGGGATGACTCCTGACAGTGCTTGGGGAGACCATGTTGGATGCCAGAAATTGTACCTGGGTCGGCCGCCTGCAAGGCCAGTGCCCTCCCCTGTTGGACAGACTCACTGGCTCTGGGTCAGTCAGTGTGGTGGGGGACAGTGGAGATACACCTTTACAGCCCTCTGTGGGCTTGGAGTGGGCTGACCCATCAACTGTGGCGTGTGGCAGCTGGTCCTGGTTCTGTTGGGACTCCAGGCCCGAGTGTGGGCTACCTTCAGGGGCGCCGGAGGCTTGTCATCCATATCACAAGTCACAGGTGACAGCGATGAACAGGCAGGATGAGGAGGTCTGGGGCGGCCCAGGGGCAGGGCGAGGACTGTGCTTGGGCTCTCCCCACCTGGAGCGTTTTTTTGTTTGGTTTGGTTTTTTATTTTTTTGGGTTACACCCAGCAATGCTCAGGATTTACTCTTGGCAATGCTCAGGGGACCACATGGGATGCCGGGAATCGAACCTGGGTCAGCCGTGTGCAAGGGAAATACCTTATCTGCTCTGCTATCACTCCCGCCTCCCACCTGGAGCTTATTGCTGATTTATTGGGGGGAACTCACTTCCAGTTCAGCCCCTACGGATCTCTATGTCCCCCTGCCCCTAAGAGGTCTGTGCCCAGGCCTGTCCCTGTGTCCCCCGCCTGAGAGGTCTGTGCAGGCTGTCCCTGTGTCTGACCCTGAGAGGTCAGCGCCCAGGCCTGTCCCAGTGTCCCCCGCCCCTGAGAGGGTCAGCGCCCAGGCCTGTCCCTGTGTTCCCCGCCCCTAAGAGGTCTGTGCCCAGGCCTGTCCTGTCCCCCGACCCTGAGAGGTCAGCGCCAGGCCTGTCCCAGTGTCCCCTGACCTGAGAGGTCAGCACCCAGGCTGACAGTGTCCTGACCCTGAGAGGTCGCCCGCTGTCCCAGTGTCCCCTGCCCTGAGAGGCAGCCAGGCCTGACAGTGTCCTGACCCCGAGAGGTCAGCACCCAGGCTGACCGTGTCCCCCTGCCCCTGAGAGGTCAGCGCCAGGCCTGTCCTGTGTCCCCGCCCCTGAGAGGGCAGCGCCCAGGCCTGTCCTGTGTCCCCTGACCCTGAGGGTCGCACCCAGGCCTGTCCTGTGTTCCCCTGCCCCTGAGAGGTCAGCGCCCAGGTCTGTCCCAGTGTCCCCCTGCCCCTGAGAGGTCAGCGCCCAGGTCTGTCCCAGTGTCCCCCTGCCCCTGAGAGGTCAGCACCCAGGCCTGTCCCTGTGTCCCCCCTGCCCCTGAGAGGTCAGCGCCCAGGTCTGTCCCTGTGTCCCCCCTGCCCCTGAGAGGTCAGCGCCCAGGTCTGTCCCAGTGTCCCCCTGCCCCTGAGAGGTCAGCGCCCAGGTCTGTCCCAGTGTCCCCCTGCCCCTGAGAGGTCAGCACCCAGGCCTGTCCCTGTGTCCCCCCTGACCCTGAGAGGTCAGCGCCCAGGCCTGTCCCAGTGTCCCCCTGCCCCCTGAGAGGTCAGCGCCCAGGCCTGACCAGTGTCCCCCTGACCCTGAGAGGTCAGCGCCCAGGCCTGACCAGTGTCCCCCTGCCCCTGAGAGGTCAGCGCCCAGGCCTGTCCCTGTGTCCCCCGCCCCTGAGAGGGTCAGCGCCCCAGGCCTGTCCCTGTGTCCCCCTGACCCTGAGAGGTCAGCCGCCTGTCCTGTGTTCCCCTGCCCTGAGAGGTCAGCGCCCAGGTCTGTCCCAGTGTCCCCTGCCCCTGAGAGGTCAGCACCCAGGTCTGTCCCAGTGTCCCCCTGCCCCTGAGAGGTCAGCACCCAGGCCTGTCCCTGTGTCCCCCTGCCCCTGAGAGGTCAGCACCCAGGCCTGTCCCTGTGTCCCCCCTGCCCCTGAGAGGTCAGCGCCCAGGTCTGTCCCTGTGTCCCCCCTGCCTCTGAGAGGTCAGCGCCCAGGTCTGTCCCAGTGTCCCCTGCCCCTGAGAGGTCAGCGCCCAGGCCTGTCCCTGTGTCCCCCTGCCCCATTTGGGGCTCCTGTACATCAGGCTCAGGCAGCCATGTGAAGCCCGAGACTTTGGTGGGACACAGCGGAGGCCCTGCCAACTCTGCTCAGGGTCCTGCAGCTGTGGCACGGGGGTGGGGGGGTGTCGGAGCTGCTCCTTGAGACTTTATTCACTGTTTGGGGTCAGGTCTGTCAGAAGCAACTCGAACACCCGCTGGGGTCCTTGCACACTGCTGGCTTGGGTGATCCTCCTGGCCTCCCTTTTAGAATAACATGATGGGGGCCGGAGAGATAGCAGGTAGGGCGTTTGCCTTGTACACGGTCGGCGTCTGCCGGCTCGGGTTCGATCCCCGGCATCCCATATGGTTCCCGAGCACCGTCAGGAGTCATTCCTGAGTGCAGAGCCAGGAGTAACCCCTGAGCATCGCCGGGTGTGACCCCAAAGGAAAAAAAAAGAATAACATGATGGGATGAGGCCGTGGGTGGTGTGTGTGTATGTCTGTGTGTATGTGTCTGTGTATGTCTCCCTGTGTGTATTTATGTGTGTCTCTGTATGTGTGTGTGTGTGTATCCGTGTGTATTTCTCTGTCTGCATGTGTGTCTGGCTCTCTGGTCTGTTTTGCGTAGAGCCCACACCTGGCTTGCTGTCCCCAGGGCATCTCTTGTGCTCCATCCCGGTGCCCAGCCCTCTCCATGGGCTGAAGACAGAGGGTGGAGTGGGTTAGCTTTGGAGGGCTGCTGCTGGGACTCTGGGCCTGTCTGTGTGCCCTACTGGCTCACCCACTCTCTGGGAGGCAGTGGGGGTGCCCACTGCTGAGGCAGCCGGCACTCGGGCATGGCCCAGGGTGCCCTCACAGTGCCTGTCAGTGGGGTCAGAGCCGCCGTGCTGGTCAGCGCATCCCACGCAGGGCTCCCACACACACTTGCGCGAGGCTGTCCAGGCCAGCCATCCTGCCCAGATCCCCTGTGTGCAGCCCCCATGCTGGTGTGGGGGTCAGGAAAGGGCCAGAAACTCTGCTTCTGCCCCTGTGACTCAGCGCTGGACGGTGTGGCCAGCACCCGGGAGCTGGGTGGGGACGGGCGGCGGCTGACGAGGCTGGTCTGGAATGAGGCCGCCGTGGTTGCATAACCCTGGACAAGTTGAAGCCGCTGGGCCTGGCTCGGAGACCCCTGCTGCCCTGTTGGACTGCTGCAGGCTTGGCGGTGAGGCCGGACAGAGGCGCACCCTAGGGCACTGACCAGGTGCTGCTGTGCGGACGATGGCCAGCCTGGGGTGTCCCCACTGTGGCACCAAGGGCTGCACCCTGCTGGGGCCTGATCTGCCCTGCCCTTGGCCAGACCCGCGTGGAGAGCCTGCTTCCAACTCCCTTCAGAAGTGTGATCAAGGGTCCCAGGACCCCACCTGGTCACCGTGGCCTCTCTGGGTGCTGGACAGTTGGACTGTGTGGGCCTGCAGTGCTGGTGGGACTCGTGTGTGCTGCCCCCCATCGGCAGCGGACCCCTCAGCTCGTCCTGTCACCTGAGTCACAACCTGGCCCCTCAACTGCCACAGGCTGTGGCGTCGTCCTGAACTTTGGGGAAGGTGCTGCAGGCCTGAGACTAGACAGGGGTCCCTTGCAGGATTGCAGTGGGTGGATCCCCTAGAAGCCATTGTGGATGGGGGTGCCGTAGGGCCTTTTCTGCAGCCGCCGTGCCAGCACTGGGAACCAAGACGAGCTCGGCCTGGCTCCCACTCACACTCTCAGCTGGCTCAGGAAGGAAAACACATGTTGGCAGCCTCCTGGGTGCAGGTCTGGGTGCCTCGCTGTGGGGTGCTGCAGAGACACCACCCTCTCCTTGGGGAACAAACCTGCCCGGAAAAAGGCAGCTTGTGGCCGTGTCCTTTGGTGCTGGACAGAGCCTTTGTGGGGTGGTGAAGAGAGCCCCGGTGACTGTGGGTGCTGCCCAGGGCGGCAGGAAGCAGCTTCCCCACTGGGCATGAGCTGTTGGGTGCCTCAGGGCCCCTGTGCTTGCACTGGGCAGGGTCCCACTGTCCAGACCCAGGGAGGGGTTGTCCTGGCCTCTGGAGCTCCTCCCACAGCTGGGTGGCTGTGGTGGGGACAGCCCTGGGCAGACGGAGGTGCCTCTCAGGGTGCTGCTTCTCTTCAGGATTTCTTCAGGCCTGGCTGGCGCCTCTGCGTCAGCTCGGCTCCCCCTCAGCCTGAATTCCGTCCCCTCAGCCTCACCGTTTCCGCCGCTGGAAGCCAGCCTGCCCACTCCCGCCGCCGCCACCGCCGTAAATAGGAAGGAATGAACGGAGGGAGGCTGTGGAGCCTGTGGGGCTCGGGGAGGGGAACCTCTGGGCCCTGGGCTTGGTGCAGCCCGAGCCGCCCGGCCAGAGGGAGGAGCCCTTGGCTCGCGCATGGGTTATATAACAGCTGCAGGGCCCCCCCACACCGCCCCGCCCCTGCTCAGCGTCAGGGTGGGGGTGCTGGCCTCGGCCCCCGCCGCTGACCGCACGTGTCTGGAATGTGCAGGCACCTCCTTGGGGGCCCTCAGACCCTGCCCAGCATCTGGCCCAATGTGTGGGCACCTGGCCACACCCCCTCCTGGGCAGAGGAGGAAACTGAGGCAGAGGCTGTGGGACAGCATCCTCCTGTGTCAGCCTCAACCCTCCCATCTCCCCCACCCACACTCCTCGGCTCTGCTCAATCCACCCACACTGGGCCCCAGGCATAGGCTGAGCTGGAGTGGGGGCTGGAGGAGAGCAGCCAGTGTCCATCATGGGCCCAGTTCTTCTCGGTTTCCCTGCCTGGGGCGGGGCAGGATGTCAGGGCAGCCCTGTGGGCAGAAGTACCCTCGGGGGCTCCACAGGCTGCACGAGGGCATCTGGGGCGCAGGCTGCCCGGGGCCACCACAGCCTTCCCCAGAAGAATGATGGCAAATGCAGGTGGTGACGTGGAGCTTGAGGCGGCATTCCGCCAGGCCCTGGCCGGTGCCAAGGCAGACCCCCACGAGCCGGCCTGTGCAGGGCTTCTGCTGCTTGGGGCCTTGAGCCGCGCCACAGGAGGCCAGTGGAGCTGGCCGGATGCACCCACCCGCCCTGCCTGGGCACCACAGCCGATCCTGGATGCTGGCACTCTCATTTTTCCAGAAAACAGGATGTGGGATTCATGTTACTGATTTTCCTTCCTTGCTCTCAGAGGCCAGTCTGGCTCCCTGGCACGAGGCTGCTTCTGCTGGCCCTACTGTCCAGCTCAGCCTGGCCATTCTGTGTGCTAGGTCCACTCCAGCTGGGGAGACGGGCCCCTCAGAGGCTCGCGTCTGGCCCCTTTGTGCAGGCGTCTCGCTCTGCTGCTGGCTGGGTGGCTGTTGCCTCCTTGGATGGGGCACTGCAAGAGGGTTACTGCCCTCTGCACACCTGCACACCCGCACTGCACACCTGTGCCCATGCACCTGCACCTCTGATGCACCACACAAGCACCTGCACACCTGTACTTACACACCTGTTTCCGTGTACCTGCCCCTTTGCATCCACCACACAAGCACCTGCACACCTCTCCCCTAGTACCTGCACACCCACACCAGCACATCTATACCTGCACACCTGTACCACAACTGCACACTCGCACCTGCACCTGGACCTGCACACCTGTACCCGTGCACCTGCACACCTGTACCTGCACACCTGTACCCGTGCACCTACACACCTGTACCTGCACACCTGTACCCGTGCACCTGCACACCTGTACCCGTGCACCCCACCTGTGCCCGTGCACCACACACCTGTACCTGCACACCTGTACCCGTGCACCTATACACCTGGACCTGCACACCTGGACCTGTGCACCTACACACCTGGACCTGCACACCTGGACCTGTGCACCTACACACCTGTACCTGAACACCTGTACCCGTGCACCTATACACCTGTACCTGCACACCTGTACCCGTGCACCTACACACCTGTACCTATACTCCTGTACCCGTGCACCTGCACACCTGGACCTGTGCACCTACACACCTGTACCTGCACACGTGCACTAGCACACCCGTACCCACACCTGCATTGCTTGGAATGAGGCACACCCATGGGCATAATGCCCCACCCACTTGGGTCGAGTAGGGACACACCTGCTTCCACCTTTTCCTACAGCTGGGGGTAGGGGAGGATGGGACAGCCAGGGCAGGTGCTGCCCCAGCCCCCAATGCTTCTCCTCTGCAACTCCTGGAACCCATGTTCTAGGCATAGGTGCCCTGTTCACAGGCACCAGCGTTTCTCTCGCCCGTTTCCCTCAGCCCCTCCCTTCCCTGGACTCTTCCCCTTTCCTGGACCCTCCCCTTCCACAGGGCCTCTCCACTTCCTTTGGTGCTACTGGTGGCTGAGGCTGTACTTCCGACCCTCTGCTTGCCCCTGTGCGTGCGTGGTGGTGGTGGTGGTGGCCCATCATTGCCTCAGTTGTGCCTTCTCGTTCTTGTGGGTCTCTGCTGTGTGCCTGGCAAGCACTCCTGGCACCTCACCTGGCAGCCTGATTGGACACGGCCTACCAGGTGTGGACTGATGACTGGCAGGAACGGTGGGGCAGAGGGCATCAGCTCTCCTGCCTCGGTTTCCCCAGAGGAGAGCACTCAGGTTCTTGTGGCAGGAGCAGGCTTAGAGTGGGGTGTGCTATCCTGATCCCGATTTCTGCCTCGCAGAGATGCCTCCCACAACCTGCTCTGGGCGCTGGACGCAGGGCTGCTGGCCAACCTCTCGGCGCTGACAGAGCTGTGAGTGTCCGTGGCCACTCTCTACGCATCGGACGGACATGGTGCTCCTGGCTGCGTGCTGAGCCCCTATTTCTTCCAGGGACATCAGCCACAACCAGATTACGACGCTCCAAGAAGGGATATTTGCTAATTTATTTAACTTAAGTGAAATGTAAGTGGCAGCGCTCAGGCAGGGGCCCCTGTGGCTTTCCTGGCCAGTTTGCTTGGTGGGGTCACCTTGGGGTTCCGTTCTCTGTGTGAGGTTGGTGCCCATCCCTGTTGCCCTGCAGACACCTGGGCGGGAACCCCTGGAGTGCGACTGTGCGTTGGCCTGGCTGCCGCGCTGGCTTGCGGAGCGGGGTGTGCAAGTGGTGAGGCCTGAGGCGGCCACATGTGCCGGGCCGGGCTCCCTGGCTGGCCAACCCTTCCTGGGCCTCCCTTGGCCGGACAGCGTCTGTGGTGAGTGAACTCCCTGGTGGCCGGAGGGTGGGTGTGGGCTTGGCTGACCCCGCTGACCCCACGCCCTCGTAGGTGAGGGAGTACGTCGCCTGTCTCCCAGACAACAGCTCCGATGCCTTGGCCCCAGTGGCCTTCTCTGCTGCCCACGACGGCCCGCTGGCACCAAGGCCTGTGGGGCTGTGTGCTTTGCCGCTGGTCAGGGCCTGGCTGCCCTCTCCAGAGCAGGGACGCTGCCTGTGTGGGTCCGCCCGGCCCCTCAATGCCTCCTCAGCCTGTCTGACCTTGTGTTCCCCACCCCTGAGTGCCCGGACCAGCCTGTGGGGCCCCACCCTCCTGCCGCACCCCTTCCCTGCCTCTCCTGGGGCTGCCCTGGTGGGGACCCCACGGAGCCCTGGCCTCCGGCCAGCCCGCGGATTTCCACGTCACAGCCTTGCTGCCTGTCAGTACCACGCATTGGCTCTTTGGGGATGGCAGCCCGAGGTGGCGTGGCCGGGCCAGCTGCCACTCATCGCTACGTGCTGCCCGGGCGCTATCAGGTGACAGTAATGCTGACCCTGGGGGCTGGCGTGGCACGGCTGGTGACCGAGGTGCAGGTGGACGCCACCCCCAGCGCCCTGGAGCTCGAGTGCCCACCCTCCGTGCGCAGCGGGGAGCCCCTTGAGCTGCCTCCGTCCGGAACCGTGGTGGTGCAGGCCTCGAGGCCACCTACAGCATCCTGGCAGTTAGCGAGCAGCCGGCCCAAGGTGGGTGCCCTCTGCCTCTCCGGGGCTGCGGGCTGGGGGTGTGGCAGCCCCTGACTCCATGTCCATGTCCGCAGTGGTGCACCCGCTCTGCCCCTCCGGACACCGTCATCTTCCCCAACAATGGGCATTGCTACCGTCCTGGTGGCTGCCAAGGCTGCATGGCAGCATGCGCAGGATCTGTGCCACGCCTGGGCCGGCGCTGCCTTGGCCACGGTGGACAGCAGTGCTGTCCAGAACTTTCTGGTCTCCCAGGTCACCAGGTGCAGGCCCATTCCCAGGGTGGTGGGGCATGCCCGGAAGTGGGGGTGGCCAGAGGAGGCCTGGGCCGGGAGGAGACTCCTGGTGCTCGGAGCTGCTGCGGGTGCCTCTTGCTGGCAGCAAGCACCTCAGCCCTTGTGGTGGTGGACGCTGTGGAGCCTGACCCTGCCGGGCTGCAGCTGGGGGTCGTGTCTCTGCCTCTTATACCCCTGTGGACTGGGATGGCTCTGAGGGGCTGCCCGAGGAGCATGTACTGGGGACCTTGTCAGCTCCTGTCCCCTGTGGCCCCCAGGAGCCTGGATGTCTGGATTGGCTTCTCGGCCGTGGGCGGGCTGAGCTGGGGCCTGGGGAACAGCCCTTCAGCCTGAGAGTTGTCAGAACTGGCTGCCCGGGAGCCGCACCCTGCCTCCGCTGAGCGCTGTGTGCGCCTGGGGCCCGCTGGCCAGTGTAACACAGACCTGTGCTCGGCACCACACAGCTATGTGTGCGAGCTGCGGCCCACAGGTATGGATGGCTGCCCCTGCCCGCTCCCAGTACAGACACAACTGCAGAGAGGGCCTGCCTGCCCAGCATCTGCTGCCCACCTGCCCTAGGGGAGGGCCTGCCCTGGGCCTGCCCAGCACCTGCTGCCCATCCGCCCTAGGACCTGTGCAGGATGCAGAGATCCTTCGTGGGAGCGCCCAGCGGGAGCTCCAAGGACCACTGAGCCCGCTGACCCAGCAGGAGACCCTCTCTGCACCCCGGGAGCTTGTTGAGGTGGGTGGTCTCCCGCACCCAGTGGGACTGATAGGGAAGCCGCCTCTGAGCCTGTGTGGGGGTGGGGGCGGGGGCATAGATCAGTGTTGATTCTCCCCCTCAGGTGATGGTGTTTCCTCACCTGGGCCTGCCCAGTGGTGCCTTTCTCATGGTGGCTGAGCTGGGTACCCAGGAGCTCAGCCAGGCCGTCCAGCTGCGGCTGCAGGTGTTCCGGGCCATGGAAGCTGCAGGTGGGCTGCGGTGGGCACCCTGGGCAGGGAGGGACCCAGACAGCAGCAGAGGGTCTGATGCCCCATCTTTCCTTGTAGGTGCCCCAGGAAACAGCAGCAAGCCCACTGACAGGCCCCCAGTCAATGGGACAGAGCTGGGCCCTGTGTGTGTGCCCAAGGAAGGGCAGTGCCCCAGTGGTGCCTACCATGCCAGGGCCTGTGCCAATGGATCACTGCCAGGGCTGGGGTTCCCGGAGGCTGCCTGCGTGCTGTGGACAGAGTTGCGTCTCTCCGTGCCTGCAGGGCCCCCTACCCAGTACTCAGTGAGCTTCAGACCCTCCCTTCCAACCCGGGCTCCCCCCAGAGGGTGCTCCCTGCCTCCCGGGACTCCTGGTCAGTCAGTGCTGGGTATCACTGGGTGTTCTGGCCCCCTGTGGCCCCGGGTGACCAGAGCGCTGCAGCCAGCCTGGGGCCTGTGACCGCCTGGCACAGCTTCTGCTCTCTGCTCACAGGTGACTTTCCAGGGCCAGGATGGCCCCCTGCTCCCTGGCGACCTCCTGGTCTTGCAGCATGACGCCGCCCAGGGTCCTTCCTGCTCTGTTCCCAGGAATCTGGCTCACCTGGCACCCAGGTCCCTTACTTCTCTGCCAACGCCTCAGCCTGGCTTGCCCAGCTGCCCACCCAGCTGGAGGCAGCCCCAACTGGCCAGCCTGTGCCTTGCGGCTCCTTGCAGCCACAGAGCAGCTGAGTCCACTTCTGGGTGCCAGCCCTAACGCCGGGCTCCCTGCGCCCTGGCCGCTACGAGGTCCGGGGCCACAGTGGGCAACAGTGTGTCGAGGAGCAACCTGACGTGTGACTTTGAGGTGCTGTCCCCAGTGGCTGGGCTGCGGCTGATTCACCCTCTGCCCCAGGACGGCCGCCTCTACGCCCCCACCAATGGCTCAGCCTTGGTGCTGCAGGTGCACGCTGGCATCAACGCCACGGCCACGGCACGCCGGCCCGGGGCAATGTGACTGCGCCTTTGAGACCCCATGCCCGGCCACTGCCGCCTCTGGTGCCCAGTTGTGCCCTTGAAACCAACACGACCCTATTCTCAGTGTTGCCGCTGCCTGGACTCGTGTGGGTGAGCACACCCTGGAGGTGCTGGCGGAGAGCGGCGTGAGCAGCAAGGCTCTGAGCCTGCATGTGTGGGCAGAAGAGCCCGTGCTCGCCTTCGTGCCACCCCCAGCCCTGAGACCCGCGTGCTGCAAGGCGTGCTGGTGGTGAGTGTGGGGTTCTCGCTAGCCCTGGGCCAGGCACCACCGCAGGCCACATCGGGCACCTGAGACCTGCAGACTGCAGGCTTGGGAGTCCTAGAGCAGGCCCCTAGCTCCGTGGGCCTTGGCCCACGTAGACTCTTTCCAGCTGCCTCACCTGCACACAGTCATGTCTCATGTGCTCAGGCAGCCCAGGCCACCGCCAGTAGTGGCCCAGCTGGAGGCTTTGGGGAAGGGGCTTGAGGGACTGGAGATGGGGCAACCCTTTGCCACTGGTCCTAAACTCTCTGAGGGTATGGGTGAAAGGTCAGGTCATCCCCCAGCACTCCCCAGGTGTCTGGTGAGGGTCCCAGCCAATCCCTATAATGATGTTGTCTGCAGAGGTACAGCCCCATGGTGGAGGCCGGCTCTGATGTGATTTTCCGCTGGACCATTGATGACAAGCAGTCCTTGACATTTCACAACATGGTCTTCAATGTTATCTACCAGAGTGCAGCGGTCTTCAAACTTTCGGTAGGCGGGCTTGTGGTTGGTGTGGGCAGGGTTGTATTTGTTGTGGGGCTGAGGGGGCAGGACTGTGGCTGGTGTGGGCAGTGATGTGGGTGCCAGAGGGGGCGTGGTTGTGGCTGGTGTGGGCGGGGCTGTGGCTGGTGTGGGGCTGCTGGTTCCCTGCAGTTGAGGAGTATTGCAGTGACTGGGCCAGTGGGCTGGGCTGGTGGGGGGCCCCTCGAGGATGCTGGGCCTTACCTGTGCTTCTCCCCCCCCACTATGCTCCCAAGGACTGCTCGGGTCACGGGTGAGTGCAGGGCTGGGTCTGCGTGTTCCCCATAGGCCCTGCTCACACTCACGGCCGCTGTCCCTGCAGCTGACGGCTTCCAACCATGTGAGCAACATCACTGTGCACTACAATGTCACCGTTGAGCGTATGCACAAGATGCAGGACCTGGGGTGTGGGCAGAACCGGCCGTGTTGCCCCCCCAACACCTCGCTGGCCCTGGGAGCACGTGTGCTGGTGGACTCAGCGGTGGAGGTGGCCTTCGTGTGAGTGCCCGTGCTGAGCTCCCCGCCTCCTCGTGTCTGCATGCATGCCCCGCTCAGTGCCCGTCTGCTCCCATGGCAGGTGGACCTTCGGGACGGGGAGCAGGTGATCGGCCAGTTCAAGCCTCCCTACAACGAAGTCATGCCGTGTCCCGGACCCCACGGTGGCCCAGGTGCTGCTGGAGCACAACATCTCCCCACTCTTATGCTGCCCCAGGTGAGTACAGCCCGCAGGACACCTCTCCCTCCCTTGGAGCCTTTTGGGGGAAGGAGGTTGTTTGTTAGTGACTGTTACCTCACCCCAAGTACAGTAGTAGCAGTACCTCTGCTCCCATGGCAACCTTCCCGCCCTACCTTGATATGGTCTCACCCACGCTGTGGCACCCACGTTCAGGACAGCCCCAGGGCCTGGTCCCAAGCTGCCATCTGGGTGTCCTGCTTGCTTCAGGGGACTCAGGCAGAGAGGGATGGCCCCTCCCACCCACACTGGCTTGTCCCCAGGGGAGTACAACCTGACATTGCTGGTGACCAACGCCTCTCGAGAACCTGACACAGCAGTTGCCTGTGAGCGCGCGCAGCCCTGACTACTGTGGCTGTGGCCATGGGCAGCCCTGTCCTGGTGGCCGGTCAGCCTGCCACCTTCTCACCAAGCCCACTGCCCTTGCCCGGGGGCGTCCACTACACCTGGGACTTTGGAGACGGCTCCCGGCCCTGACGCAGTCGCAACCCGAGGCCAACCACACATTCCCCCTCCCGCGGCTCATACCGCATCCACCTGGAGGTCAGCAATGAGGTCAGCCGCGAGGCAGCCTGGGCCGATGTCCGTGTGTACGAAGAGCTGCGAGGCCTGCACGTGCACGCCAGCCCGGCCGTGGAGCAGGGTGTGCCTGCCCTGGTGAGCGCCAGCCTGGAGTCAGGCGATGCCGCCACGTGGACCTTTGACATGGGGGATGGCACGGTGCTGTCGGGCCCCCAGGCCACGGTAGAGCACGTGTACCTGCAGGCGCAGAACTACACGGTGACAGTGGCAGCATCCAGCCCTGTGGGCCGCCTCGCCCGCAGCCTGCCGCTGCACGTGTTTGTGCTGGAGGTGCTGCGCGATCGAGCCCCGCAGGCTGTATCCCTGTGCAGCCCTGCGCCCAGCTCACGGCCCACGCCACAGGGAACCCTGCCCACTATGTCTTCGACTGGACCTTTGGCGATGGCTCATCCAACAGCACCGTGAGGGGGACCCTTGTGACCCACAACTTCACCCGCAGCGGCACTTTCCTGCTGGTGCTGGTGCTGTCTAGCCATGTGAACAAGGCACACTACTTCACTCGCTTGTGCGTGGAGCCTGAGCTGGCCAACGTCACCCTGTGGCCTGAGAGGGCAGTTTGTGCGGCTCGGGACAAGGCCGCTAGAGGCCCAGGCCTGGCCCCCCTTCCCTTACCGCTTCACCTGGGACTTTGGCACCGCCGACACCCGTAGCCGAGTGGGGGTGCCGAGGCCTCATTCACCTACCCCACCCCAGGCTCCTACCTGGTTACGGTCACCGTGTCCAACAATGTATCGGTGGCCAACGACTCAGTGCTTGTGGAGGTGCAGGAGCCAGTGCAGCTCGAGGGCATCCGGGTCAACGGCTCCCACGTGCTGGAGCTGCAGCGCCCCTACCTCCTATCAGCTGTGGGCCAGGGGCGCCCGCCACCTACCTGTGGCAGCTGGGGACGGCATGCAGTGCGAGGGCCCTGCCGCCATCGTCCACGCCCTACAACAGCACTGGCTGTTTCACCGTCACCGTGGCTGGCTGGAATGCAGTAAGCCGGGCGGAGGCTGGGCTCAATCTCACGGTGCAGGCCCGTACGGGGCCTCCCGGTCAACGCCAGCCGCACCGTGGTGCCCCTCAATGGCAGTGTCGCCTTCAGCACCACCCTGGAGGCAGGCAGTGCCGTGCGCTACCGTGGGTGCTGTGTGATCGCTGCACGGCCATTCCTGGCGGGCCCACCATCGCCTACACTTTTCGCTCTGTGGGCACCTTCAACGTCATTGTCACAGCTGAGAACGAGGTGGGCACTGCCCAGGACAGCATCTTCATCTCCGTGCTGCAGCCCATCGAGGGCCTGCAGGTGGTGGGTGGCAGAGGCTGCGCCCCTACCAACCACACGCTGCAGCTACATGCGGCGGTGGCTGAGGGCACCAACATCTCCTACAGCTGGACAGCCCAGGGCCCCGGGGCCCCACCCTGGTGGGCAGCGGAAGACCTTCTCACTGACTGTGCTGGAACCAGGCACCTACCACGTGCAGCTATGCGCGACCAACCTGCTGGGCAGCGCCTCCACCAACTGCACTGTGGACTTTATGGAGCCTGTGGGGAGGTTGACCGTGCTCGCCACCCCCAACCCAGCTGTGCTCAACCAGAGTGTTGCCTTCTCTGCCACGCTGTCCGGGGGCAGCAGTGTCCTTTACACCTGGACCCTGGAGGATGGGCTGAGCTGGGAACCGTAGGCCCAGCCACCACCTGTGCCTTCCCTTCCCGGGTCTTCACCAGGTGACTGTCATGGCCCACAACCGGCTGGGCTCTGCCAACGCCACTGTGCTGGTGGCGGTGCAGGTGCCCGTGGGTGGGCTGCGGCTTGGGGGCCAGTGAGCCAGATGGTGGCTTTGTGGCTGCTGGCTCCACCGTGTCCTTCTGGGGTCAGCTGGCCTCGGGCACCAATGTGAGCTGGAACTGGACAGTGCCAGGTGGCAGCAGGTATGGCCAGCGCGTCACCGTGCTTTTCCCTGATGCTGGCACTGTGTCTGTCTGTCTCAATGCCTCCAATGCCATCAGCTGGATCTCGGCCACTCACAGCCTCACGGTGGAGGAGCCGGTGGTGGGCCTAGTGCTGTGGGCCAGCCGCAAGGTGGTCGAACCTGGACAGCTGGTCCACTTCCAGGCCCTGCTGGCTGCTGGCTCTGCCGTCAGCTACCCTGCAGGTGGATGGGGCCACAGCAGAGTTGCTGCCAGGGCCCCACTTCTCACGTTGCTTCCCCGCTCGGGGACCACGTGGTGAGTGTGCAGGCGGAGAACCACGTGAGCCGGGTGCAGGCACAGGTGCGTATCTCTGTGCTGGAGGCCGTGGCTGGCCTGCAGGTACCCGACTGCTGTGAGGCAGGCATCGCCACGGGGCACGGAGCGGAACTTCACGGCTCGCGTGCAGCGGGGTTCCCGCGTCGCCTACGCTTGGTATTTCGCTGCAGAAGGTGCAGGGGGACTCGCTGGTGATCCTGTCAGGCGGGAGGTCACCTACACGCCGGTGGCCGCGGGGCTCCCTGGAGATCCAGGTGCGGGCCTTCAACGAGCTGGGCGGTGTGAACCGCACACTGCGGGTGGAGGTACAGGATGTCATCCAGCATGTGGCCCTGCGCAGCAGCCGCTGCTTCACCAACCGCTCAGCCCGCTTTGAGGCCAGCACCCGGCCCGGGCCCTGGCGTGTCGCCTACCGCTGGGACTTCGGGATGGGGCGTCGGCATGGGACACGGAGGTGCCCTGGGCCGAGCACACCTACGTGCAGCCTGGGGACTACCGTGTGCAGGTGAACGCCTCCAACCTGGTGAGCTTCTTTGTGGCGCAGGCCGCCCGTCACTGTGTACGTGTTGGCCTGCCGTGGAGCCCGAGGTGGACATGGCGCTGCCGCAGCAGGTGCTCATGCGCCGTCCCAGCGCAACTACCTGGAGGCCCACGTGGACCTGCGTGGCTGCGTCACCTACCAGACCCAGTACCACTGGCAGGTCTTCCGTGCCGCCCACTGCCAGAAGCCCCGGCAGGCGACCCAGATGGCCCTGCCTGGCGTGGACACCAACCGGCCCCAGCTGGTGGTGCCCCCGCCTGGCACTGCCCGTAGGCCACTACTGCTTTGTGTTCATGGTGTCGTTTGGGGACACGCCCCTGGCAAGGAGCATCCAGGCCAATGTGACGGTTGTGGCGGCGCCTGGTGCCCATCATCGAAGGTGGCTACCGCATCTGGTCCGACACGCACGACCTGCTGCTGGGCGGGAGCAAATCCTACGACCCCAACTTGGAGGAGCGGAGACCAGACGCCACTCAGCTTCCACTGGGCCTGTGTGGCCTCAACGCAGGTCAGCCGTGGGTGCCCCTGGATTGGCCACTTGTGGACCTGCCATGTTTCAGTACTTTGGGTCCTTGTCAGGGTCCCTGTTCTCCCCCTCTGAGCCCGGCCCGCCCTTCCCTTCTGCAGAGTGGTACGGCGGGTGTTCGCTGAGCTTTGGGCCCCGTGGGAGCAGTGCCGTGCGGGTACCACGGGAGGCGGCTGCGAGCTGGGGGTGGAGTACACTTTCAACCTGACAGTGTGGAAGGCTGGCCGCAAGGAGGAGGCCACCACACAGACGGTGAGACCGAGGGGTGACATCTGTGAGCCCCTAACCCCATAACTGCATGTGCTCTGGTGCTTTCAGTCCCCTCCTGCCCCTCCCTCTCCTCGGAGGCATGCCCCCCAAGCTGGGCACGGGCAAGCCCACAAGCCCTGGTAGTCCCTATGCTGGTGCTGGGAGGGGCACAAGCTGCAGCTGGCCCTGTTGCTTGATGCCTGTAGCCCACGTGGGCCAACCTTCGGGAGCCTCCTCCAGGCCTCTGGTTTCCTCCTGGGCATGACTAGTGGTGGGCAAGACCTTGGGGGTCTGTCACTCAGGAGCATCAAAAATGGCCCATATCCAGGGGCCGGAGCGATAGCCCAGCGGTAGGGCGTTTGCCTTGCAGTGGCCGGCCTGTGCTGGCCCGGGTTCGATCCCGGCATCCCATATGGTTGCCCGAGCACCGCCAGGAGTAATTCCTGAGTGCAGAGCCAGGAGAAACCCCTGAGCATCGCCGGGTGTGACCCAAAAAGCAAAAAAAAAAAAAAAAAAAGGCCCATGGCTGCAGCCTCTGCTGGCAACTGGCTTTAGCACTGGGCACTGCCCCTCTGAGCCTGCTGGCCTGCAGGTGCTGATCCAGAGCGGCCGGGTGCCCATTGTGTCCTTGGAGGTGTGTGTCCTGCAAGGCGCAGGCTGTGTACGCCGTCAGCCGCAGCTCCTACGTGTACCTGGAGGGCCGCTGTGACAGCTGCAGTGGGGGCCCTAAGCGAGGGGTGAGTTTGGGACCCTCTGGGGGCTGCAGGACCACCTCAGGCTCCGGCTCCCCACGGGCAGCCGTGTGCCCTCTGCAAGCTCTGCCTCCCTGTCCTCGCAGCACTGGGCCGCCCGTACCTTCAGTAACAAGACTCTGGTCCTGGATGAGAGCAGCACCTCCACGGGCAGCTCCGAGCTGCGGCTGGTAGTGCGTCGAGGTGCTCTGCAGGACGGCGAGGGCTATGTTTTCACACTCACTGTGCTGGATGAGGCAGGGGAGGCTGAGGGCTGCGCCTCCATCCGCCTGGCCGCCAACCGCCCTCCGCGTGGGGGCTCCTGCCACCTCTTCCCGCTGGAGGCTGTGCAGGCCCTCACCACCAAGGTGCACTTTGAATGTTCAGGTGTGCACAGACCAGAGGCGGGGGAGGGGGTGGGGAGCCAAGCAAAGTGGTAGGGCCTGGGGAGGGGCGGGCCAAGTCGATGGGCGGGGCCAGAACATGGGCATGGTTTGGGAAAGGGCGTGGCCCTTGACCCACTGGTTTGTGGTGGGGTCACCCAGGCTGGCAGGACGAGGGAGGACGCCAGTGCCCGCTGGTGTATGCTCTGCTTCAGCGGCGCTGCCGTGAGGGTCACTGCGAGGAGTTCTGCATTTACAAGGGCAGCCTCTCCACTTACGGGCCGTCCTGCCTCCTGGCTTTGCGCCGCGCTTCCTGGTGGGCCTGGCAGTGGTGGTGCAGGACCAGCTTAGCGCTGCCGTGGTCGCCCTCAACAGGTAAGCCTGTCCGAGGAGGGGCTGGTGCCCTGGGAGAGGGTACCGCTCACCCAGCCTCCACACAGGTCTCTGGTCATCACCCTGCCGGAACCCCCAGGCAGCAGCCCCGCACCCCCTGGGCCTGACCCGTGGCTGCACAGCCTGGCCAACGACATGCTGCCTGGGCTGCTGAGGCAGGCAGACCCCCAGCACGTCATCGAAGTTCTCACTGGCCCTCATCACAGTTCTCAACGAGGTGGGTGTGCGCCGTGGCACCCCACATCTGCCCGGCCCGCAGCCCTGCTCCTGGGGACCCCTCTGTACTTGAAGTGGCTCCGTGGCTCCTGATGTGCCACAGGGTGGCCCCTGACCGTCCTCCTGCCACCCACAGCACGAGCAGAGCCCGGAGGCAGTGGCAGAGGCAGAGCATGAGCAGCAGCTCCGGGCCCAGATCCGTGGGAATGTCACCGAGGCGCTGGTGTCCCTGCGGGTAGACACTGTGGATGACACCCAGCAGATCGCAGCCGCCCTGGCCCAGTGCACGGTGGGGGTCTGTCCTGCTCTGTGGGCGGCACTGTGGGACAGTGGGGGTGGAGGGCCAGTAGAACAGTGGGGTCCTCCTGGGGGCACGAGGCCAGGGTCTGGGTGTCCAGCAGAGCAGAAATGAGGTGCTGGTTAGTTGGCATCACCCTGCTTGTCCCCCGACTTCCCTGGCGTGCTCAGACCTTGCCCTGGGGCCTGGGTGAGGAGGTGGGGGCCCAGCCCAGAGGCTCAGAGGCTGCCGGTCCCGCAGGTGTCTGGTCTGGACCTCGTGTGCCGCTCATGCCTGAAGAAGACCCTGCAGAAGCTGGAGGCCATGATGAGTATCCTGCAGGCTGAGACAGCCGCGGGCACCAGCACACCCACCGCCATTGCTGACAGCATCCTCAACATCACAGGTGCGGGCAGGGTGCGGGCTGCGGGCCTCCCCACCACTGAGTCTGACCACATCCTGCCTGCCCGCCCGCAGGTGACCTCATTCACCTGGCCAGCTCGGCCACACAGGCCCCGCCTCCGTCGCTGCTGGTGGCGTCCCACGCCTACCGCCTGTCCTCCGCACTGCTGCGTATCCTCATGCGTTCACGCGTGCTCAACGAGGAACCACTGACGCTGGCGGGCACTGAGATCATGGCGCAGGGCAAGCGCTCGGACACAGGGAGCCTGTTGTGCTGTGGCACAGCTCGGAGCCCGGCTGCCACTTCTCCATCCCCGCGGCCTTCAGCGGGGCCTTGGCCAACCTCAGCGATGTGGTGCAGCTCATCCTGCTCGTGGACTCCAACCCTTTCCCCTTTGGCTTCATTGGCAACTATACCGTCTCTACCAAGGTGGCATCTATGGCCTTCCAGACACTGGCCGGCACCCACATCCCCATCGGGCAGCTGGCCTCGGGCGCGCCATTGTGGTGAAGGTGCCCAGCACCTCGGACCAGGCTGCCCGCGCCAGCACAACTCTGCAGCATCGGCTGTCGTGCCGCCTGGGGCCTCGGTCTGTGCCGTGGTCACCCCTGAGAACAGCAATCCCGAGGCTGGGCTGCACCTGCGGCTCACCTATGAGCTGCTTAATGGTAGGGGGTGGCTCTGGGGGCTCCTGCAGCTCAGAGGGGTCTTCTGCTAGTGAGTGAGCCAGGCCCTGCTGTGTCCCCAGAGCACTCCCTGCCCGAGGAACCCGAACCCTACCTGGCCGCATACCTGCATTCAGCACCGGGCCCCAATGAGCACAACTGCTCCGCCCACAGGAGGATCAGCCTGGCAGCGCGCGGGGGGGTGAGGACCACCGGCCTTACACCTTCTTCATGGCACCTGGGTGAGTGGGCACATGTGGGCGGTTCCATGGAGCCAGGGGCAGCGGAGCTCTGGGTCATGGCGCCCTCCAACCCAGAACCAGTGGCTGATATGACCCCAATCCCCTCTCTCCGCCCTAGGACCAGAATCCCTGGTGAGAGCTACTACCTGAACCTAACCAGCCACTTCGCCGCTCGGCTCTGCGGGTGTCGCTGAGCCTGTATGCGTCACTGTGCCAATACTTCAGTGAGGAGAAGATGATGTGGAGGACGGAGGGCCTCGTGCCCTGGAGGAGACGTCACCCAGCCAGGCCGTCTGCCTCACCCGGCACCTCACGGCCTTCGGGGCCAGCCTCCTTGTGCCCCCGAGCCGAGTGAGCTTCTCCCTTCCCTGTGAGTGGCTGGCCAGGCCTGGGGCAGGTGGGCAGCCCGGTCTCCATTACCGCTTGCGCCTACTGGACCTCATAGCTCTCTCCACCAGGATCCCCCTCGGCTACCAGCTACGTGGTCCTGCTCACGTGTGCTGTGTGCCTGGCCACCTATGCTGTCATGGCTACCATCCTGCGCCGGCTGGACCAGCTAGATGTCCGGCGGGTCCGTGTTACCCCTTTCTGCGGGCAGGGGGCCGCTTCAAATGAGATCCTGGTGAAGACTGGCTGGGGCGGGGCTCAGGTAAGGGTCACCAGGGCAGACTGCCCCACTCTGAATTGACCATCTCCCCCTATGCAGCCCAACTCCAGTCACCTGGTAGTGACCAGGACACAGGTCTGGCATCTGTCACAGCCCAGAGCTGCAGGGCCATGCATGAAGGAGGTGCCAGGCGGGGCTGTGGAGCTGGGGTAGCGCCTCCATGCCCAGTGGCTTTTTCCCGGCAGGGACCACAGCGCATGTGGGCATCATGCTATATGGGGTCGATAGCCGCAGTGGGCACCGGCACCTGGATGGGGACAGGGCCTTCCACCGCAACAGCCTAGACATCTTCCAAATTGCCACCCCGCACAGCCTGGGCAGCCTGTGGAAGATCCGTGTGTGGCATGACAACAAAGGTGGGGTGCGCATCTGGGGGAGTGCCCGGCCCGCTCCCTCCTGTGGCCCGCCTCACCCTTGGCTCCACCCTGCCCGCGGCCATGCCCCGCCCCTACCCCACCTGCGGCCCGCCCACCTGTGCCTGTGCCCCCCTTACAGGGCTCAGCCCCGCCTGGTTCCTGCAGCACGTCATCGTCAGGGACCTACAGAGTGCACGCAGCACCTTCTTCCTGGTAAACGACTGGCTCTCCGTGGACGCCGAGTCCAACGGGGGTCTGGTGGAGAAGGAGGTGTTGGCGGCAAGTAAGTCCCAGCCTGGTGCGGGACGCCGGAGGGGACCTGGCCAGCATTGGCCCTACAGCTCTGCCCTGTCCCCAGGTGACGCCGCCCCTGCGCCGCTTCCGCCGCCTGCTGGTGGCTGAGTTGCAGCGCGGCCTCTGCGACAGGCACATCTGGCTCTCGCTGTGGGACCGGCCAGCACGTAGCCGCTTCACACGCGTGCAGAGGGCCACCTGCTGTGTCCTTCTGCTCTGCCTCTTCCTGGGTGCCAATGCCGTGTGGTACGGGACCGTGGGTGACACCACCTACAGGTAAGTGCTGGAGGGTGGCGAGAGGCAGGGCCAGGGGTGTCCTGCCCTGGCCGCCCTGCTCTGCCCGCCCTGCCCCGCTCTGTCCTGCCTCCCCTTCACCCAGCCACTGCCTTTCTCCCCCTTCTCAGTGCACAGCCCGTGTCCAGCCTGACCCCTCTTGGCGCGGAGACTGTGGCCGTGGGCCTACTGTCCAGTGTGGTGGTCTACCCTGCCTACCTGCTTATCCTCTTCCTCTTCCGGATGTCCCGCAGCAAGGTAGGGGGCACCTACCATCCTGGCTGACCCCTAGGCCTCCTGCGGTACCACATGTCTGGGATTAGCCCTGGAGCATCATGGGGCATGTCCCCTGGCCTCCCAAAAAAAAGGGTAGATGTCTGAGAGTGTGGTGTGGCCCTACAGGACAGTGAGGAAGTGGGTGAGATGGGGGCCGGAGCGATAGCACAGCAGGTAAGGCCGACCCAGGTTCGATTCCCAGAATCCCATATGGTCTCCTGGGCACCACCAGAAGTAATTCCTGAGTGCAGAGCCAGGAGGAACCCCCTGAGCATGGCCGGGTGTAACTGACAAAGAACAAAAAAAAGGAAGTGGGTGAGTTGGACGTGGCCCTGTGGATGACCCCACAGAGACGCCCAGAGGCTCAGAGGCCACAGGCAGGAGGCAGCAAGGGCAGACAGCGCCCCCAACCCCGAGGCCTGAGCTGCTGTAGGGGCATGCAGCCATGGTCCCCAGGGCCACCCAGGCCCGGCCTTGTTGCACGCGGCTGCCCTCAGAGGTGCAGGACTGGCCATGGGCTTTGCTTCTGGCACTGTGTGGGAGCAGCGGCTCTGAGCGGGCATCTGCTCTTACACAGGTTGCGGGGTGCGCGTCCCCTCCCTGCTGGCCAGCAAGTCCTGGATGTTGACAGCTACCTGGACTCCTCTGTGCTAGACACCTCCTTCCTCGCGTTCCCAGGGCTCCGGGCTGAGGTGAGGCTCCTGGGGGGCGCAGGCACAGGCTCTGCCCAGGCTGGGTTTCCCGTGTCTGGGTGGTCGAGGCTCAGGCTCTGTCCATGCTCCTCAGCAGGCCTTTGCTGCACAGACAAGAAGCGGCTTCTTCCTGGATGACCCTAAGAGGTGGGCAGGCTGCGCCACACCACATTGGCAGCGGGGGGACAGGCCTGGGAGCTGGCTATGTACACTTGGGTCCCCTGAGCTCCTGGCCTGTGTCCTTGCAGCGTGGTATGCTGGCGGACCTGCTCAGAGGCCCGTCCACTGTGGGCAGCAGCCCTGCCCCTGAAGGCCTGGCCTGACCAGCCCCCCCTCTCCTGCCAAGTATTGCTCAGCCGCAGGTGAGCAGGGGTGTGGGAGGTCCCTAATGCTGCCCAGAAGGTGCCTGTCCTGATACCTGTATCCTCTAGACGAGGACTCAAACTGGCAGAGGCTGGCACCCCTGAGGATGTCCCTGGAGACTCAGTCCTGCTCCCTGGCCTGTGAGTGCTGGGCCTGGCTGCCTGCCCCTGGGCTGGGGCGGGGGCTCTCTGCAGTGCAGAGGGTGCCAGGTGGGTGGGGGTTGGGGTACCGGCGCCACTGCTGAGGTTTGGAACCTGCCCTCTGCTGGTGTGGTCAGAACTCTGCTTGGCACACAACTCCCTGCTTCCTTAGTTCCTCTCGTTCTTTCCGGGAGGCAGGTGAGCCAGGCAGGGGAGCACCGGGCATAGCTGAGGGTGCTGGCATCCCCTGGTGGGGGTGACCCTTGAGCTCCTCTGGGACTGGCCCAAGCAGCTGTACCTGCTGCAGGTGCTGTGGGCCTGTGGCCCCAACCGGACCCTGAGGGAGCTGCAGCCGCCCGGCCCAGCCCTGGCACAGTCTCTGCCTGCTCAGACAGGTAGGCCCCGTGTCACCCCCACCTGCCACCCCCACCTGGGCGCTGCTCACTGCCTCTCACCCTCAGGTCCTGTGGAGGGGCTGCGGGCGGCTGCTGCCTGCCTGGTGTGCACCCCTGGCCCATGGGCTCAGCTTGCTCCTGGTGGCCGTGGCTGTGGCTGTGTCTGGGTGGCTGGGTGCTGGCTTCCCACCCCACGTGAGCCTCATGTGGCTACTGTCGAGCAGCTGCAGCTTCCTGGCCTCGTTCCTGGGCTGGGAGCCTCTCAAGGTGAGTGGCGGCAGGGACGCCCTTCACTGTGGGCTGTGGCCCTGTGGCCCTTCTGACATCTCCCACTCCCAGGTCCTGCTGGAAGCTCTGTACTTCTCCCTGGTGGCCAAGCGACTGCACCCTGATGAGGGCGACACACTGGTGGAGAGCCCGGCCGTGACGCCTGTGAATGAGAGGGTGCCCCGTGTGCGGCCCCCCACATGGCTTTGCCCTCTTCCTGGCGAAGGAGGAGGCCCGGAAGGTCAAGAGGCTGCACGGATGCTGAGGGTGAGCCCAGAATGGTGTGGCCCCAGCTCCTGCCATCCCCCATCACCCCACAGCTCTGCTGACCTCAGGCCCCCAACAGAGCCTCCTGGTGTACATGCTCTTCCTGCTGGTGGCTCTGCTTGCCAACTACGGGGACGCCGCAAGCCACAGCCACGCCTTCCGCCTGCAGCGCTCAATCAAGCAGGAGCTGGACAGCCGTGCGCTTCCTGGCCATCACCAGGTAGGGCCAGCACAGGTCACCCCACCTGCAGCCAGCCTGGGCCCCCTGGTGACTTCTGACACCTGCTGGTGCCACCATGAGCATGTCTGGGTAGGTCGCAGGACTTCTGGCCGTGGATGTCCGAGGTGCTGCTTCCCTTCGTCCATGGGAACCAGAGCAGCCGGGCTGGGGCCCCTGCGTCTCCGACAGGTGCGACTGCAAGAAGGTGAGTTGGGGTCTGCCTGGCTTTGCCCCTGGCCAGAGGTGGCTACAGAGCCGGTCCTGGCAGTGGGCACACACTGAGTGCCTGGCCCTGCCTTCCAGCACTCTGCCCACAGCCCCTGGGCCTGGGGGCAGTCTCCTGCTCAGCGCCCAGCGGAAGCTTCAGCACTGGGGATTATGGCATTGGCTGGAGGGATGCTGCCCCCTAACAGCTCCGAGACCTGGGGCTACTCCCCACCTGACCTGCTGGGGTGAGCATAAATGGACAGTGGGCAGGGTCTCAGGCTTCAGCACCTGCTGGGATAGCTCTCATAGTGCTGCCTTCCTGCCTGCAGCGTGTGGTACTGGGGCCACTGTGCAGTGTACGATAAGCGGAGGCTACGTCCAGGAGCTGGGACCCGGCCTGCAGGAGAGTCTCGCGCGCCTGCACTTCCTGCAGCTCCACAACTGGATCGACAACAGGTGGGCGGCACCCGGGGTCCCAGGCCCAGCGAGGTCCCCCTCCCCACTTCTGGGCCCATGCCACCAGCCCTTCCCTCGATCCCTGTCCTGCCCCCACCAGGAGTCGAGCAGTGTTCGTGGAGCTCACGCGCTACAGCCCGGCTGTGGGGCTGCACGCCGCCATCACGCTGCGCCTCGAGTTCCGGCGGCCGGCCGTGCCTTGACCGCCCTCACCGTCCGTCCGTTTGCACTTCGGCGCCTGAGCTCAGGCCTGTCCTTGCCTCTGCTCACTTCGGTGAGCTCCGCCCGCTGCTCCCTGACCCGGGTCCTGACCCGGAGCCACCCACGTGCCCTGTGCCAGCCCGTTACAGCTCCATTGCCCCGTGCTCTCTGGCCCCGCCCTCAGAACGGCCCTGACCCCCGCCCCTCCCTCCTTCCCTGCCCCGCGCTGACCGCCCTGTCCCCAGGTGGTACTGCTGCTGTTCGCGCTCTACTTCTCCGTGGCAGAGGCGCGCGCCTGGCGCAGGGAGGGCCGCGCGCGCTGGGCAAGATCGGTGGCCTGGGCGCGGTGGCTGTTGGTGGCGCTAACGGCCACCACCGCGCTCGTCCGCTTGGCCCAGTTGGGCGCCGCCGACCGCCAGTGGACCCGCTTCATTCGCCTGCGCCCGCGCCGCTTCACCAGCTTCGACCAGGTGGCGCAGCTGAGCGCTTCAGCCCGCGGCCTGGCCGCCTCGCTGCTCTTCCTCATCCTAGTCAAGGTAAGAATAGGCAGGATGGAGCGCGGCGCCGGGAGGGGAGCCGCAGGCCAGCTGACGCCCCTTCCCGCAGGCGGCCCAGCAGCTGCGCTTTGTGCGCCAGTGGTCGGTGTTCGGCAAGACGCTCTGCCGGGCGCTGCCAGAGCTGGCGGGGTGGCCCTGGGCCTGGTGGTGCTGGCCGCGGCGTACGCGCAGCTGTCTGTCCTGGTAGGTGGCGGAGGGACCGGGCGGGGCTGGCAGGGAGGGAGGCGCCCGCTCCTGACCACTGCCCCCCCACAGCTGGTCTCCTCCTGCGTGGACTCCCTGCGGAGGCGGGGTGCAGGCCCTCTTGGTGCTGTGCCCTGGCGCTGGAGCCCCTGCCCTGTGCCCTGCCGAGACCTGGCGCGTGTGCCGCTGCTGTGCACAGGGCTCTGGGCCCCTGCGTCTGTGGGGCGGCCTGCGTCTGGGCGCCGTGATCCTGCGATGGCGGTACCGGGCCCTGCGCGGGGACCTGTACCCGCCCGGCCTGGGAGCCGCAGGACTACGAGATGGTGGAACTTTTCCTGCGGAGGCTACGCCTCTGGCTGGGCTTCAGCAAGGTCAAGGAGGTGGGTACGGCCCAGTGGGGGGGAGAGGGACGTGCCCTGGGCCCCTGGAGCCCAGGGTGCAGCCGGACTGACCGAGCCCCTGTGCCGCCCCAGTTTCGTCACAGGGTGGCGCTTTGAGGGGGTGGAGCCGCTGCCCTCCCGCTCCTCCAGGGGCTCCAAGCTTTTCCAGGACGAGCCTCTGACCAGTGGGGGCTCGGACGCCTCGCGCCCTTCCACGGCCTCCAGCCAGCTGGATGGACTGAGTGGCAGCCTGGGCCGACCGGAGCCCGTGGGGAGCCGGAGCCGTCCTGTGTCCAGGCTGTGTTTGAGGCCCCTGCTGGCCCAGTTTGACCGGCTCAACCAGGCCACAGAGGACGTGTACCAGCTGGAACAGCAGCTGCAGACTCTGCAGGGCCGCAGGACCGCAGACGCGCCTCAGTTGGGGCCTCCTCCGGGCCTGCGGCCAGTGCCACCCAGGCGGATGCCCTCAGGCTTCAGCAAAGCCTCCTTCTGGGCCAAGAACAAGGTCCACCCCAGCAGCACTTAGGTCAGGGCCTGGCCTGTGCTCTCCCGGTCAGGCCCCACCACTCCAGTATTAGCTTCTGCTGCCTGCAGAGCCGCTGCACACGGGCCCGAGTGCATCTCTGGGCCTCAGCACTTTAGAGGCCAAGCGGCCAGCCAGGGCCCAGGGCCCCACCCAGCAGTATTGCACTCAGGGCCCAGCCTCTGAGACGCTAATTTATTTCCTGAGTCCTCAGGTTCAGTGGGCTGTGCCCACTCCTCCTCTTGGGCAGACCCCTCCTCGCTAAGGATCCAAGCCCCAGGGAGGGACCCTGCACCCTCCCCTAAATTATTACCTCCTGTGCCCCTGCTGAGTGCCTGCACCTCCAGCTATGTCTGTGTGTCTGTGTGTGATTTATATGGGGGAAAGGTGTGTATTTCGGGGTGCCCTCCGTTTCTCACTGGGGCCTGGAGGCTACGGCCCGTGTGTCAGGAGAGCCCCTGGACCAGCCCTGACACTACTCAGATCACCTCAGGCAGGTGCTGAGGGGCCAGTGGGGAGGTCACAGCTGCCACCCCAGGTAGTGAGGCCTGCTGGTGTCAGGCCACGCTGGGATGGGGCAGAGCCCTCCGGGGCAGGCTCCCGGGAAGGGGCGGCCAGCAGCGCCTCGCAGTGCAGCTACAGCCCCACCCTGCCCCTCTGACGACGTCAATAAAGGACTTGGCTGAGGCTCCTGTGTGGGTTTGATGTCCTGAACTGCGACCCCGACCCAGGCCTTTATTTCATCTGCACGACAGCATGGCCCTGTGGATGCAGTGTGACTCACACAAACTCCGTGAAGTCATCCACGGAGGAGATGAGGCGCGCTCCGCTGGCCTGTCTCGTAGGAGGGCTCTGGGGAGGGCGGTGGAGCCTTGGCGTGGCCTGGGGGCTGCATCTGCAGCAGCGGGAGGCTGGCAGCAGCCGAGTGAGCTTCCTCGCGGAGCTGAGGGGCACACAGGCTGCCCTAAGCAAGTGCCCCCCCATGCCTAATCCCCGCCTACCCAGTGGCAGCGCCCCTGCCTGCCCAGCTCCCGCCTACCCGCTGGCGGAGCCGCTTGATGTGGCGGAGTCGGGCAATCCACTTGGAGGGGTAGATGTCAGTGGGGTCTGAGCGGCTGTGGTGCACCTGTGAGGCCATCTGGGGGTGCGGGGAGGTGAGCTCCAGACAACTGTCTGCCTCCTGCCCCCCCGGCTGCCTCCACTCACGTTGGCATGCAGGGCCATCTGGCGTGCAACAAAGGGCAGGTTCGGTCAGACACTATCTTGGCCATGCTGGTGTCCACGAGGCCTTCCATGTCTGGGGAGATGCATGTGTGACCTGGGGCTCAGGCCCCGCTCACCCTGACCCACCCCACCTGTGGACTCACCTTTTCTGCACTGCAGCGACACCAGGTTACACTCATAGTCCAGCGGGGTGATGATCACGTGCACAAAGTTGAATTGGCCCTGCCAGGAAGAGGGAGACGCCCTAATGTGCAGCCCCAGGCCTGCCCTGATGCCACTCCCGGTGGAGCCGCCCACTCAGGGGCCCAGGCTGCGGGTGTCACCCCACTCACGCGGATGGTGCCCAGCTTGAAGTCCTCGCCAGAATCAGTTGTACACAATGGACACAAAGTCATTGCCCAAGTGGCGCTTCTTGTCACAGCGGTGCTTGTCTCCATCTTTGGTGGGCATCAGGGTGGCGATGTGGAAGGCGGCTGTGGGCAGGGCAGGCGCTGAGCACTGACTCCCTGCAGACAGGCCCCAGACCGTGCTAGAGCTGCCTCCAGGACTCACCCTGCATGATGTCATCGTGCCAACAGTAGGTGAACTGGCCATCCTCACCGCCCACATCCAGGCCACCCAGGTACACCTTGTCCGGCTGGCAGTCCTTGAGTTCGATGAGCTTGCCCAGGCCCGTGAGGAACTCGGTGTAGCGGTAGGAGCCATGCTCGTTGGACAGGATGGCCAGTTCGTCACTGCTCTGCGCAGGTGGAGAGAGGCAAGGTAGCACTGGTGACAGTCCGGCCCTTTGCCGCTGGCAGTCACACACGCCCGGACACCCGGAACCCAGGTCTCTGACTGGTCCCCACATCCAGCAGAGCCATGCAAGTCCGTGGCTGCAAGCAGTCAGCATTAGCTCTGTGGCCCTATCAGCCCAAAGCGGGACAGTAGCCTCGGGAAGCTCCTGTCCAGCACCCACAATTCAGCTCACTGGTCCCTCTGGTCACCCAGAACCCCATGTAACATACCCCTGCCCCCAGCCTCACCTGGCCTTCCCCACGTACAGGACAGCGATCTTATGTGTGTCGTAGGAAGGGATCTGGTCCAGGAGCTGCACGGGGCGCTCGAATGACTGCAGCAAAGGGTCAGCCTGAGCCAGGCCCCTGGTATCCACCCAAGGCGACCCCACGGTCGCCCTCTGTCCCAGGCTTGCCCGGATCCCGGGCAAGAAGGTGGCGCACCTCATTGGGCAGAAGGATGGGCTTGTTGGACTCATCCCCAAAGAAAGGTGAGTGGTAGAGCTGCAGGAACACGAAGCTGCGAAGCCAGGACACGTCAGGCCCCGCCTACAGGGAACCCGACATGCCCACTTACCCCAGGGCAGACCCCAGATGCTGTCGACTGTTCCTCAGGGTTGGACCCATAAGTGCTTGGCTCACCTTGGGTTGATGCCTGGCACCTTTTCGGGGTTGGCGGCGCGGCCCTGCTCTTGAAGGTGTCCCTCTCAGCCCGTCTGCCTCGGCGTGAAGGGGCTGAGTCGGAGATGGTGTAACCTCGGGGGTGCGCAGGCCACTGGGGAGCGGGGGCAGCTGGCAGGTGAAGGCCCCTCGGCTGCAATGGGGCCATGGCTCTCTCTGCTTGAGGCTGGCCAGGGGTGCCAGCACCGTCCAGAGTCCCGACTGAGAGCGGGCCTTGGCCTCGGGGGCTCAGGCGGCCCCCCAGCAGCCTTGTCGCCAGGCCCCCCAAGCACGTCCTGCAGCATCTGCAGCTCGGTGATGAGCTGGACTTGCTGAGGGGCTGTGCGGGCTGGAATGGGAGGTCAGCAGAGGGCCGGGTACTGAGGGGCGGTGTCGGCTGAAAGGGGGAGGTCCACGGAGGGCTGGGCCATGGGGGTCCCCACCGGCACTCAGCTCCTCCCCTCGGGTGACTTCTCCTCCTGGCTGGACGTGGAGGGCGACTAGAAAGGAGGGGGCACGAGCTTTGCTGCAACCAAAAGACACCCGATCGCCACCTTGGCGGCTCTCAGAACAGACCAGAAGTGCCCACGGTGGCCACACTCACCCGGCTGAAAGGGGCAGAGCGGTGCCCAGGCCCGTCTATGCCCAGTGCTGCGCCCAGGTCCTCCATTCGGGGGGCTCTGTGGCCAGCATGCTCTCACCTGGCCCAGCCTCCTCCAGAACCACGGCTGAGTCTGGGGGAACAGAGGCTGCTGGCACAGTCCCAGGCCACAGTGGTCAACCCCTCCCGTGTCCCCACACGACAGGAGCTAGGGCAGGGGGCATGTGGCATCCCGGTAGCTGGGCAGGGGCCTTCTGTGCCTAGCCAGGGGCCACAGAAGCTGCCCACCGGCCCCAAGGCAAGGCGAGGAGGCAGTAGATGAGGCCACTGTCTGCTGCCAGCTGCTCCCTGCACCCAAGGATGCAGCCACTGCCCAGGTTGAAAGGCACAGCACAACGGGGCCGGAGCGATAGCCCAGCGGGTAGGGCATTTGCCTTGCAGCGGCCGGCTCATGCCGGCACGGGTTCGGTCCCCGGCATCCCATATGGTCCCCAGAGCACCGCCAGGAGTAATTCTTGAGTGCAGAGCCAGGAGTAACCCCTGAGCATTGCCAGGTGTGACCCAAAAAAAGCAAAAAAAAAAAAAAAAAAAGAAAGGCACAGCACAAGGCCCAGGCCAGGCACGTCCCATCAGCTTATCTAGGGGCTCAGCTGCCCAGCAGCCCCTTAGGTTGGTGGTGCACAACAGTACCAGGTCAAATGTACTACTTGGGCCAAGGGAGGGCAGAATGGGTACAGGGTGAGCAGCATTGGCGGTAGCTGCTGTGCCAACCTCACAGCCTGCGGTGGTGGGCACCTGCCCAGAAAATGATTCTGCTGCGGCAGCGCTGCGGGCATGGGACAGGCAGAGGCAGTTCAGCCCAGGGGAAGCCCAGGCAGGGTCAGCACAAGTGCCCCCCCCCACTCACTCACGCTGCCTCACCCGTGTTAGAGCGTGGTGGTGGCGGGGGGCTTGGTGGAGACAGTCGCTGGCACCGACAGTGACTTGTAGAGTGCCGTGTCGCGCCGCTCCTTGAAGCGCTCGGCAGCCATGAGGGCATTGGAGAGCTCCTGCAGGGCATGCTGGTGATGTCTGACGAGAAGGGGCTCAGTGGGTTCTCCAGGCTCATGAGCCAGCTGGTGTTTCCTGCGGGCACACACCCTCAGGCCCTGCACCCATCCCTACGGGCACAGACCCTCAGGCCCTGTGCCCATCCCTGCTGGGCACACACCCTCAGGCCCTGTGCCCATCCCTGCGGACACACACCCTCAGGCCCTGCGCCCATCCCTGCGGGCATACACCCTCAGCCCCTGCGCCGATCCCTGCGGGCACACACCCTCAGGCCCTGCGCCCATCCCTGGGGGGCACACACCCCTCAGGCCCTGCTCCCACCTCACACAGGGTCTTTGGGGTCCCCGACCAAATCCAGAGCAAACACCTAAGTGAAGCAGGACAGATACCCCTGCCCGAGTCAAAAACTCAGAAGTGTCCACTCACAAGTCACCCAGGGAGACCATGCAGGCCAGTAGCAGCTGGGCTGTGCACTGTCCCCCAAGCCCCGCACCTGTGGGCCTGCGCACCAGGATCTCTGCCCAGCCCTGAGTCAGCAGGGTGCGTGAGGCAGCCAGGTTCGTCTTCTCCTTCTGCCGGGCTGCCGGGGCCGGCCGGGCACTCTGTGGTCCTGCAGGGGCAGGGCTGCCTGGGAAGTGGGGGGCTGGAGCATCTAGGGCTCCCACGCGAAGGCCGTGGCCCCCTGAGGAGGCAGTGGGAGGCTGGTGACTGGCCTGTCCAGGCAAGCAGTAAAACCGCCCGCGCCCACAGCTCAGCCTCCCCAGCCTGGTCCCCAAGGAGCTGCTGCAGAAAGTCCCCAAGTAAACCTGGCGATGGGGCAGGGGCCAATCCTGGGGCTCACCAGACATGGAGCGGACCCGGTCCCGGGCCCCCGGCACACCTGCTGCCCAGCCTGGGACTCCAGCTTGGCGGGGGCTTCCTTCGTTTGCAGCGTGTGCACACCGGCCCGGGGCTGAGGGCCCAAGAGATGGTGAGGGGCGGCACTCCATGCAGGGTGCAGGGGCGGGCCGGGGGCAGCGGGCACCCTCACCTCAGCTCGGGGCTGCCCTGAAGCTCTCCCGAATCCAGGCCAAGCAGAGAGCGAGTCCCTGTGCCCACACTGGTGGTCACTGTCACCAACTTGTTCCCCACCAGCCACGTCTTGGTCCTGCCGCCAGCCAGGAGGAACTCGCCCACGGGGGACCTGCAAGAGCAGCATGTCAGCACAGCCCAGCAGGGCCCTGTCTGCACAGGGGGCTGTGTCCAGCGCCTACCTCTTGGGCACTGCCGTGAAGTTGGAGAACACATATCTGGCCATCATGTCCAGACACGTTTCTGTGAGTTCCAGATGGAGGTTTTTCAAGTTGTCATCAGCCTGCGCCACGGAGTTCTCGTCAGCAGAGCCCAGGCTGGCACTGGTGAGGGATGTCTGGATCCTGCTGGAGGGACAGGCCACAGGGGTGAGGGACCAGCAGGGCAGGGGGCACCAACCACCATGGCCAAGCTCAAGGCATGCAGGTGCTGAAGCCCCAGAGTGCCAGGAGGCGTGGCCACCAGGCCTCAGAACCCAGAGACCCACCGACCTCAGGCCCTGGAGGAGAGGCGGGGCGGCTGAGACAGTACCAAGCACAGCAGTGGGGCGGCAGTGGCGCACTCAGGTCATGCAGATGTGGCGCACTGAGATTGCATTCTGCCCTCAGGCCTCGCAGGACAGGTGCCAGGCCATGCTGTGTGCCAGGCCAGCCCGGGGGACACATACCCAGTGACAGGGAGGGTCACACAGGGAGACCATGATACCAATTTCAGAGCCCTTGGTTGTGTCTACAGAGAATTTGCTAGAACAGGACCTCAAGGGTGGTGTCACTGCTCACCTTGCCCACCTCAAGCTGCCGTGGACAGAAATGCCCAGTCCAGCCCAATCTCATGTCACAGGGGCCCAATCCCAGAGGCATTTGCAGGTGAGGGAGCGGGCATTCAGCAGGGGTCCTTAAGGACCCAGACCTGTCCCTGGACAATGCAGGCCTTCAGCAGGGGCCCCAAGAACCCTGGGCTGTCCCAGACACAGCAGCAGGAAAAGGGGTCAAGGCCCCCATTTGGCCTCCCCCAGATCCTCCACACTCCCCAAGATGCCGGCTCCGAGGCAGCAGCCTGAGACCACTGGGGAAGGTGCGTAGAGCAGCCCGAGGGGCAGGGGCAGGTCTCCCCAATCTCTGGTCTCCCTCTGTAGGCAGAGACCCTGACCTCCCAGGGCCACCCCCTGAGCAGCGCATGAGGCTGGAGACAGAATGCAACCTTCCCCTCACTACTGCAGGGCTCCATCCCCTGCCGGCGCTGAGGTCATGCCAGCAGCCCCATGCACACCCCGGTGCCCCCACCCGGCAGAGCCCACTACCTGCGGACCACCTGCTCGGACACACTGATACTGCGGCACGGAAGGCCTCGGCGGCACAGCTCTCCGGGAGCTCTTTCACAGGCGGAGAGTGACTCAAGCCTTGTCTGGGGGCCTGGCTACCCTCAGACTACCGGGGAGGGGGAGGCCCCAAGCCCCAGAGAGCCCAGCCCCCGAGGACAGCAAGCCAGTGGAGGGAGAAGGAAAGGCCACAGGTCACAGGGTCAGGGCGCAGAGCCACGGAGGGGACAAGCCCATGCCAGAGGCCAGTTAGCAGGGAGAAACAGAAAACAAAGCGCATGAAAATCATCTCATGAACACAGCAGGGGGAGGCCTCACTTGGGGCACCCCAACAGAATGGACGGACATGCAAACCCACCTGGGGACCCCAGGGCAGGTTCCAAGCGGTGCAGACCAGCCTCCCTCTTCCCCAGAGGCCGGTACCCACCAGTCCTGTGGCCCCTGCACCCTGGGCCTGAGAACCGCTGGGACTGTTTGGCTGCACGGCCCGGGGCGTAGGGGCAGCACCGGCACCATCAGGTCAGCCAAGTACAGGACAGTGGGCAGGAGGGGCCTGGCAGGGCGAGGCCAGCTGGGCACAGCACCTCAGACCCGGCAAAGCAGCTGAGACAAGGCAAGTGCTCTGACAAGCAAAGGGCTGGGGCGCGAGCAGGCAGACGCCTGAGGCCAAGCTGACCAGAGGCTGCGGGGGAAAGGGGCCCTGTCCAGGCCAGGACGCGATTGCTTGGGGGTTTCCAGTACTGTCAGCAGAGGTGACCCTGCCCCAGTCCCACATTGCCCCCACCCAACAGACCCGCTCTCCCTGCTCCCGCAGGCCCACACCTTTTGGGCCTCTCGTTGAGGCTGGTGCTCCGTGCCCTGAAGCTGTCCTTCTCCGGGGTGTCATCAAATGACAGCAGCACGTTGGACCGCAGGCCCTGGCACGGAGCAACATGCACACCTGGGCCAAGGCTGGGTGGGGGAGCCTCTTCCGGTCATGTCTGCTGACTCTGCCCATGTCTGCCCAGGCAGGGCAGGGCAGCTGCACAGAGGGCACCCCCGGGCCTTCTGCTCTGCACCTACCTTAGTGATGTAGGGAACAAAGTCCTTGCGGAAGGGCAGGCGGCAGCGGATGAACCACATGGCGATGACATGGTGGGCCAGGCACACGATGTACTGGTTGAACCTGGGGGCCAGGGTGCACCACAGCTTCCTTGAGCCCAGGAACATGCTAGAAGCTCAGACCACAGACCAAGGTTCCGAGATCAGCAACCAACTAAGAGTGCTGCAGGACTCACTTGGAGGGGTTGGTGTGCGGCAGGGAGATGGCAAACACACTGGCATACTGCTCCATGGCGAAGTTCCGGTAGAGGTGCGGCAGCCTGGCCAGAGCTGGGACATGGGCGACAGCCCGTCAGCTAGTCGGCCCAGCTGGAGTGCTGCGATGTGACCCGAGCCCTGCGGACTCCTGAGGCATGGTGCCCAGGCGAGCCCCACCTGTGGTCTGCACATCCCTGACTGACATCAGAGGACTGCAGAAGGGAGACCATGGCGGTGTGAGGAGCCAGAGTGCTGCAATGGGCCCGCATCCCTGGCACCGAGTGCTGCAATGGACCCGCATCCCTGGCACTGCAACCCCAGGGTCCTTGCATTGAAACACAAGCCTTGGGCCGGAGCAATAGCCCAGCGGGTAGGGCGTTTGCCTTGCACGCGGCTGGCGGTGCCGCCCGGGTTCGATCCCGGCATCCCATATGGTCCCCCGAGCACCGCAAAGAGTAATTCCTGAGTGCAGAGCCAGGAGTAGCCCCTGAGCATCGCAGGGTGTGACCCAAAAAAGCAAAAAAAAAAAAAAAAAAAAAAAGCCTGGTCAGCAAAATATTGTCAGTTTTTGGGTCTCCTGAGCACCACCTGGACTTACACCCCCAAAAAAAACACAGACCCAGCGACCAGAGAGACAGAACCCCAGGCAGGATGCCTCCCTTGCATGTGACCAATTCGGGTTCAATCCCTGGCACCAAGCATTGCCAGGCACGATCCACGAGCTCAGAGCCAGGAGTATCCCTGAACACTGCTGCACGTGGCCAAACAAAGGCTCAGGGACACTTTTGGGGGCAGAGAGATGGCCAGAGCAGGGTGAATGTGGGCGACACACAGGAGGCGGATGCAGAGCTGTCTCGGTCACCTTACTCAGCTCCAGGGCACTGCGGGGACACGCCGCACACAGGTGCACACACACACAGGACACATGCACGCACACAGGCACACGTACACGCACACAGGCACACGTGGACAAGGTGTTCATGGCAGCCCCAGAAGCAACTCACTGGACAGGAACTCCAGCAGCGGAACTGCCATACTGGCTGTGGCGAGATGTGCGTGAGCTTCACCACCAGGACAGGCAGTGCCTTGATGATGGCGTCCGGGCATCTCCACGCTGCAGATGGCCAGGGCCACAACACACTGGCTGGCGAGCGGAAGATGAGGCCTTGCTCCAGGCAGTACACCAGCTCCCGCTGGGGCACACAGGAGGGTCAGCCACAGCCCCTCCCGGCCCACCGAGCTGATCCAGACCTGTGGCCACAAGCCACCACCTGAGAACTCTACAGGAGTGGCCAACCAAGACTAGAAAAGTGAAGTGCCAAAGCGGGCATCACACCTGGCACTCGCTGTGGGCTGTGGGCCAAGCCCCGTGTCTCCCCACACACCTGTCTGGCTTTGTCCAGGTAGTCGGGTAAGAGATCAGCGCAGTCAGCACAGGGACAACGGCCAGGTGCAGGTCAGTTCTGGAGAAGCCTTCTGGGGTGCCACAGAGCCGCTCCAAGGTCTTGGGGCCTGAAAGCTAAAGCACCAAGCCCCAGCGTGAGGTGCTGCGGCTGCAGTGCGGGAGAGGGACCATCCCTGCCTCTTAGGGGCCAGGCAGCTGCCTTTGGGGAGAGCAGGGTCACACTGCAGAGCCCACCAGGCTCCACCCCCGCGGTGCCCGGGGTGGTCGTGCTGGCCCTTGAGCACTGGTAGTGATGCCCCCCACCTGAGAAAAACAAAATCAGGGCCAGGAGTGCCACCTATTCCACAGGAGGTGGGGGTAAGGGCGCCCGTGTAGGGGAGGAGCTGGGCATCAGGGAGACCACCCTGTCCGCCCACGAGTGGGAAAAGGGGCTGGGAGCACGGCACGGGGTACCATGGAGCAGAGCGCAGAGGACAGCTGGTCCACACTGCATGGGGACGTGAAGATGAGGACCTTGTAGCGCAGCGACTCAGGCAGCCGGCTCAGCACCAGCCGCAGAACTTTCCAGTCCGTCTCCTAAGGGAGCAGACACGAAGCTCCATACCCACACGGCCCCACAGCCAGCACAGCCGACCCCACCAGGTTGATCCAGTGGCCGGCAGCGGTTGGCCACAGCACCTTCCCCACGAGAGCCAGGATCCACACACAGGCCCATGCCAGGGTCCCACAGGCCCATGCCCAGCAGAAGTCACAGGGTGACAAGGTACAAAGCACAAGCAATCTGCCAGACTGACACCTGCCCCAAGGTACAGCCGTGAGGACCTGAGGTCACAGAGCCCCATGAAGGCCACCAGAGCCCCCAATACTACCAAGGGCCCCCGTGGCAGTCCCCACCTGCTTCAGACACTGCAGCAGGGCTCGGAAGAGCCGGGCATAAGGCAGGGAGCCGAGGCGCACAGCGGGGCCTGCAGGGGTGGGGCCTGAAGGCCCAGTGGGAGGTGACATAGGGCCGGTGGTCTTCTCAGAGCCCCTCTCTGGCTCCCTGGGGATTGAGAGGGGAAGAGCTGAGCTGATGCCCCAACACAGGCCTCTCGAGACAGCAGGCAGGAGCCGAGGCAGGGCCAGGACACGTCGGCGGCATCGCAGAGGCAGTAGGGGGCTGAAGCGCCGCGACCCCGTCCTTGTTGGGCAGACCCAGGCGGTGCAGCGAGTCGGCACGAAGCAGCAGCAGGAAGTCAAAGGCCTGTGGGCAAGGGACAGCAGCCGAGTCTCCCACCACCCACAGAAGCCCACCAGAGCCTCCGCCCTACAGCACCCAGGTCTACACTGGCCTCTTGGGGAGGGTTTGGGGAAGGGCAGCACCTCACCTGGTCCGCCTCAACGTATCCCCACCTGCAGCCTCTGGGGAAGCCCCTCCCGGGACCCCACAGAGACACCCGGCCAGGCAGGGTGGGGCAGTGCCAGGAAAACAGCCTCCTGGAGTCTGCAGCCCCTGGGCCCCACCGCCATACCTGCAGCCGGATGCTGCTGGCGATGGGGGAGGGTGTAGCTGTGCTTGTAATGCAGCTGCAGGTGGCTGACGAGTAGGTCGTACACGCGCATGGCATGGCTGGCCGGTAGACAGTACAGCTTGGTCTGTGATGCGAGTAGGGCAGTGAGGCCGGCGGGCAGCAGACAGAGCTGCCCCACGGACATGCCCGAGCAGCAAAGGTGAGAGCAGGAGGGGCTCAGATGGCACCGCCCCCTGCAAAGCGCCTTCTCTTCTGTCTAGGGGCTCCCCAACACCTTAGGCTATCACCCACCCCCAGGGTATTCTGGTGACCCCAGGGGGTGGTGTGGCCCACTTTGGGAAATGTAGCCAGACAGCATCAGCTGGCCAGAAACTGACCCCTGTCACCCCAGTGGCATGGCTGCTGACTTCCTGCGTGACCCCAGTTGAACGGCTGTAACGGAAGCCCAGACAGCAGCAGGTGAGCTGTGGAGACTCTGCCGCACCCCCACCTCCATCGCAGAAGGCAGCCCCCCAAAAGAATAGGCTGGGGCCTAACCGATAGCACAGCGGGGAGGGCATTTGCCTTGCACACAGCTGACCCGGTTCGATCCCTGGCATCCCATATAGTCCCCTGAACACCACCAGGAGTGGTGTTCCTGAGTGCAGAGCCAGGAGGAACCCCTGAGCATTGCCAGGTATGACCCCCAAAAAAAACCAAGAAAATAGGCTGAAGCCCACTGCCCACCCCACCCCACCCCCAGGTACAAGGCACCGCATGGCCCACACCTCAGACAGGCCCAGAAAAACAAAGGCTCCAGCTGAGCTAGGGACAAGAGGGCTATGGCAATGACCCATAGTGGCCCAAGGGGCGAGGCCAGGGACCCCTACGCCAGCTGCAGAGGCAAGTCAGCCTTGCCCTAGCCTAGAGCAGCGGGCACACCAGGAAGGAGAACTGCAGCCTCTGCCGTATAGCAGAGCTGGTGGGCATATGGTGGCAGGGCAGTGACTGCAAGAGGGAAAAGAGCTGCGGGCCCTGAGTGAGCAGCAGCCCTGGGCTGGGAGGCGGCCATGGCAATGGCCCCACTGCGCACCTGCAGGATGACCAGGAGCCCCAGCACTGCTGTCTTCACGTCCTCTAGGGAGGCGGAGTAGGCAGCCACGTCCCTCTCCTCCAGCTCGGGGCAGGGACAGTGGGCGCCGCCATCACCTGGGAGAAGCAGGTCATTCCACTGCTGAGACCCAGCACCACAGGCCAGTTTGCCTCCCCAGGACCAACCCACCCCGGGCGGGGGTAGGGAGGACACAACACAAGTGGCCTCCAGCCCACAGTGTCTCCAGGCTGACAGCAAGGCAGGAGCTGCGTGGCTCCAGAGCCCCTGGGGGGGCCGGGATGTGTGTGAGAGGGATGGGGCTTCAGCAGACAGGCACCTGTAGGGGCCCCACGCCCTTGCAGCCCACCTTCTCAATGATGTCCAGCAGGCTGTTGAAGTGATGTGTGTGGCAGCCCTCTGCCAGGTCCACCAGCAGCTGAGTGGCCAGCTTCGGACCTGGTGGTCCCGGTCCTCAGGGATGTGGCAGAGCTGCGATATGACCACTGAGCTGATGAGCTCCTCCTGCATGGCAATGCCAGGAGTGAGCCGGGAGGGGCGAAGAGGTCAGTAGTAAGTGGGGCTCACTCTGGCTCAGGGCAGATGCCAGTCAGTGTGTGACCTGGGTGATCTTCAGGTGTATCCCAAAAAAGCAAAAAAAGAAAAACAAACAAACAAACCCAAAGCCACAGCAAGAGCCTGTCCCAGGGCAGCTGAAACTGGAGGGGCCCCGCACAGCCGCCCCCCACCCCCAGTGCTCCCCAACACACCTCATAGAACTGCCGGTTGATGAGCAATACAAACGACAGGACGTCCAGCACCTTGATGCGCACAGCGCTCGGGGCTCGTGCCTGGGGACAAGGACACCGCTGGGAGGGACCCACCCACAGCACCCAGTGGAGGGGTGGGGATGAGGGGATTGAGGGCAGCCCCATCTGCTAGGAACAGCTCTTCCAGGGCCAGGGACCGGCACTTGACAGCCACACCTGAAGAACTTCTCCATGAGAGCCTGCAGGTTGGGAATCCAGCCATCCTTGGCAGGGTGGATCGACTGGGCTCTGTAGGTGATCAGGTTCAGCAGCGAGGACTCCTGTGAGGGACACCAGCTTGGAGGCGCCACCCCTGCCCTTCCTGGCTGACCCCCCAGCAGCCCTGCTGCAGCCCCACCCATGGGCAGCCGGTGAACACACAGGAACGAGTTCAGAGCCCCTGCCCGGGGCCGGTGCTCACAGGTCTCTGGCCTGCGTATCTCTCCACCAGCTCGAAGTATCTCTCGCGAGAACCGTGGAACTCATTCTGGTCACACAGCTCCTCCACCGTGCTCAGAAGGTCATGCACGACGGCTCTGAGCTCTGGGCTGTCCAGGTCCTACGGCACAAAAGGGTGGGGACTCTGTGACAGCAGGCGCATCTGCAGGACCCCGGTATAGCTGGACACAGGGGAAGGTCTGGTCTCCTGGCATTACCCATCAGCTCATCTCAGGGTTGCCTGGCCACAGGGGGCAGTGTCCTTCCCACTGGCCTTCTGCATCCCACGGTCCCAAGCCCCCGGGAAGGCCCAGCTCCCAGTCTCCCTGCAGCCTGGTAATCAGCACGGGCTCCCTCCCCCAACACCACTGGCAGCGGGCAGCTCCGCATGGGGAGCCCCAGGCTTCATTCCCAGAACCACACAGTCCCCAAACACCAGCAGAACGATCCAAAATGTTAGAAAAGGAACTGCGAGGCCAAAGAGATAGTCCAGCGGCTAGGGCATTTGCCTTGCAAGCAATTGACATGGGTTCAATCCCGGCATCCCATATGATCCCCTGAGCACTGCCAGTCCTGAGTACAGAGCGAGGAGTAACCCCAGAGCACTGCCAGGTATGACCCAAAAAAAGACATAAACAGGGGCTAGAGAGATAGCACAGAGGGCAGGGCATTTGCCTCAGCACACAGCCGACCTGGGTTCAAACTCGGGTTCGATCCCCAGCATCCCATATAGTCCCTCGAGCACTGCCAGGAGTAATTCCTGAGCAAAGATCCAGGAATAACCCCTGAGCATCATCAGGTGTGACCCAAAAAGAAAAATAAAAGTCATAAACAAACAAATACACTGAAACAGAAAAAGAGCCATGGAGTTACCCCGAGGTGTGACCAGCATTCTGGGTGCTTTGGGAGACACAGCAGGGCTGCTTTGGTGGCCTGTCAGGGTCCTCGCCACCTGACCCTGCCTCACCCACTACGAATCCTGCCAGAAGGCCCCAACAACGGCTGTTCAGGGGGGCCTGGGCGCGGTGCACAGGGCAGGTGCCGGTACCTGCAGCTGCTGGAGCAGGCGCTCCATGATGCTCAGCCAGGATGTCCCAGGTCACGGCCTGCAGCTCCCGCCGGTACTTCTTGGTCAGTCTAGTGATGGAGAGCACGATCTCATAGGACACCAGCTCGTTGGGGCAGGTCATGGCCTGGAGAGGGGTGGCAGGTGGGTACACACAGAGGGGCTGTCCCTGCCCCAGGAGCCTGCCCGCCCGCAGCAGCCCAGCATGCGCCCACCAGCCCTCCCTGCGCCCACCAGCTCATGGGCTGAGGGAGCAGCACCGAGGCCAGAGGCTGCCTCTGTGTGGGCTGCAAGGGCCAGACTTGGGGGCATCCCTCACTTGTAATGGCCGGCTCTGGCTTCAGCCTCCGAGCCCTGAAGAGTAGCCCCTTCTGCTCAGGAGGAGCAGAGCTGCGGGGACCCTCCATAGCCGCGAATCTCACAGTGAGGTGGGAAAGGCTCCTTGTGCCCATGTGGGTCACCCAACTTCCCCCCACCACACAGGAAGTGCTACAGCTCTGCGGTGGGCCTGGGCAGACGCTTCGTGCTGCCTCACTCGGCGTGGGTGAGTGAATGGCCCCACGAGAGGAGGCGGCTAACTCCAGGGCGCCTGGGCAACTCGGATGCTCAGCTAAGGGCGACACTCACGTCTACTTGAGGAAACTTGCAGGAGCCTCAATCTCGGCCCAGCTGGGATTAGGGTCAGAACAGTCCATGGGCACCGTCCACCACACTCGCCTGCAAGGTGAGCGCCAGCTCCTGCCAGCTCCGGCAGGTCCCGTGCCGAAAACTCACCTCATAGAAGGACGGCAGCACCGATGTTGGGGAGTTCTTGAGAGAATAGAGGCGTGTGGGCACCCCATAGGGCCATGCCCACGAAGAACACGGCGCCTCTCAGCAGCTGGGCATCTTCCATGTAGGCCCTGAAGCAGCCAGAGACAAGTGGGCAAGGTGGGGAGGGGGAGCTCAGCCACTCCAGCAGGGCCCGACACCAGGTGCCGTGAAGCCAGGAGCCTAACTCAGAGGCTCAGCAAGAGCCAGAACCCCCAAAGCACACACACCCTCCCCAGCCAAGTAAGTCCTCGCCAGCGGGGGGCCAGGCGGTTTCTCCACAGCAAGGCTGGCCGCCACCAGTCTTTCCAAGGCTGCCGGTCAGATCTGTGCTGGGCAGCACAGGGTACCCACCCTAGGGATGACTTGGATGCAGCTGAGGAGGCTGCTGAGAGACAGGTCTCAGGGTCCGGGTGAGAGGACACTGAGGACAGGTCTCAGGGGCCCAGGCAAGGGGACACTGAGGGACAGCTGTCGGGGCCTGGGCGAGGAAAGACTGAGAGACGGGTCTCGGGGGGCCCTTGCCTGTCCTCCATGATGCGGCACATGCTGCAGATGGCGCTGTGGCCCAGGTGTGTGCCCAAGAGGTTTCGCATCAGCTGCCAAACAGGACACGGGTGTCAGCTCAGCGTGGCCCAGCCCCAGCCGCCCCAGCAGTCCCGCCAGCAGCCCGGCACCTTCCAGCAGGGCTCGCGAGAGCTCCTTCACATTGATGGTGCGGCAGAGAGTAACAATGAAGAGCGGGAGGCTCTCAGCCGGCAGGCAGTTGTAGCAGACCACAGCGTCCAACACTTGCAAGGAGACCTGTGGGGCCCCCAAGGGTCACAGCGCAAGCCTGCGAGGAGCAGACCCCAGCCTCCACCCCCACATTGACCCCATTGGGAGAGAGGGGAGGCCAGAGGTGTGACACACACCCCCAAACCCCCAGGAGGGAAGGACTTAGACAGGCAAACAGACACTGACCTCAATATCCACAGGGGACACAGTCTGGACGCAGAGCAGGCAGATCATGCTGTGGGGGACACCAGAGTCAGCCTTACTGCCGGCCTGCAGACTGACCAAGGCCTAGTCCGGTTGGGGTGACTGTACTGCCGGCCCACAGACCAACCATGGAGTCAAACAGCAGGCACTCTATGACAGTGTCCGCACGGGGTGCCAAGGGGGCCCCCCGCAGGCAGAGCTGTCTGGGCGAGGCAAACCCTGCTTACTGGACCATAGATGCGATGTGCTCATCCAGGTAGCAGCTATTGAACTTAACCAAGTTCACAAGCACCAGAAGGAACTCGGAGGGACAGGCCGACGTCCATCCAGTGCAGGACAAAGTCAGCTGTGGGGAGAGAAGACAGCACCCCCCACTGATCAGCATGGCCCAGACCCAGGCCCTGCTATGCAGCTGCACCAGGAGGCCAGACCCGAGTCCCATCCTGAGAGGCAGGTATGGGCTCTGGCCCCTATCCAGGCCTGGTTCATCTGAAGACAACCCTCCCCGAGACCTGATCCCGCACTGGTGCCCAGCCACAGCACCGGCCCACACTCAGCTAGGCCTCCTCCTTCCTCCACTGCCCAGGGAAAACTCAGAAGAGTGAAACTGCACTGCCAGAAAAGGAGGAACGAAGGCCACCAAAGGGAAGGTCAGGCCAGGCCCTGGAACAGGAGAGCAGGTGACCAGGGGACCCCCCCAGGACCCCTACAACACAGGCCCCTCCCAACACCACCACCCAAAAGGCAAGCTCAGGCCAAGCCCCCAGGAGCTGGACCAGGCCTCTGGGAGACCGGGACTGTGCACCTCTCCCTGTGCACTCAGGGGGCCAGGATCACTCCCAGCAACACACAACAACCCAGATTCAGGCTGATTGGCCCAGTGCTACTACAAGATCAGATGCATAGGGCTTGGAGCCAGGGGTGCCAGGGACCAGCTTGGGTCCTCCCACATACAAGGCTACATACACTGACCCAAGTCACTTCCCTGGCCTAAAAAGGAACTCAGAGATTTGAGGCCCACCCAAGGAGGCAAGGGCAGGCAGGGATGCGGGGTCCAGCTGCCAATGAGGCTGTCCTCACTCTCTGGGCCCTGCAGGGCCTGACCCAGATACTGACTCTGACCCTCAAAGTCAGCACCCTGGGCCCGCAGCCAGTGCTCACCCAGATCCTCTTCCAAGTAGGTGATGTGTCGCCCATTGTCCGGTGGGAGTGCCTTGAACACCTCCAGCCTCTCCGGGAGGTCTTCATTCGATGGGTAATTCTTGATGACTCTGAAGAAGAGGGCTCTGAGAACACCCAGGCGGTCCCCCTGCAGGCAAAAACACCAGGTGGGCAGAGCCGGCAGGGCCCAGGTGCCAGCGCCATTGACAAGTCCAAGAACATGGCAGGG